>JAQGBV010001536.1:0-15120 GCA_034698685.1 Isotomurus pseudopalustris
ACACAGGAACAATAATAATCACAGAAGGAGCCAAAAAGTCCATTATTACCTCCCACCTTATTATACGAGGCATTTTAGCCAGCTGCCATGAATCAAAAGATGAGCAAACAAAATCGTTTCCATTTAAAGTAAGACATCGATCAAAGCCGAAAATGTTTTTAATCTTTTGCACACAGCAGATGCTGTATACGAGAGAAACGATTAAAATTAAGAAAATGATGATCATCCATCATTTGTGTTTCCTTACCATATCCACCTCCTCGCTGTAGATAAGGATTTGCAATAAGAAGGCATTTCCCCAGAGTATTTTTTTCGTTTATCTATGAGTGCACCTACTTACTTAGATGGTAGCAGATAGTTTTGCAAAATTGACAAGGAAGTATTCTTGAGTATATAAAGAGGTTTCTATTGCTAATAAATCCATTAGAGTCGTTCATTACATTTATCAAATAAATATATAGTTCCTTGTCTCACTGCTCACTACACATGACACGCCATACACAATTCAAGCAATAAAACTGTAAGATATGGGATGTCTTGATGGTACAGAAGTTCTTATCTTGATCGCAAAAAGATTGCTCTACAATAAACGACGTGCTCTTTGCGAAAACTACAACAAAACTACAAGATGAGCCATTAGTAAGTATACAGTGATGCCCTTTCCTTATCAACCATCAAAAGTTTCCACCAAGCCCATTAGCTATTAGCGATTTAACCTCTTTCCAAGTGACGTGGAATCGACCAACCGAGAAAATTTAGCTTTCTTCCTATTCCACCTTATTAACCTTTAGTTCCTTCAGGTATTAAGTTTAGGAATGTCCCATCATCATTTGCTAGCAGCACTTCCAACTAGAACAACAAGTTATTTTCCGCCACAGCCAGTCCTATAAAAAATTGTCGGCCAAGTTCACTGTGCTTTTCAAACCACACTGCATTAGTAGTTTCTAAGCTCTTCAAGACTTCTGTAAATATCCAACTCTCTCCCTCTCTTCACAAATGTCTTATCCTACTTAAAATCATCGGACCAGATTAATATTCCATCGCGACTTGTACTTAAAGTGGTCTATATGAACATCTGATAAAAACTTGTATTAACTTCCATATACCCTTTCTCTCTTATCAACGTAATTTGCAAATATTCATTCTCATTACTATCAGCAGTTTGCTCCTTCATTCCTCCATGTCCTCTGATCTAGACCACGATAAGCTCACCTACCTACAGCCTAATGCATTTTACATTTCATCTAATTCACAATATAAACATATGAACCATCGATTTTTACTTGGCTCTGGCTGCTCGCTGCTCATAGCAATTTCTTGCATGCAATAGTTTCGCCACTAAATTGAGAAAGAGGGTCTTCTCCGACGCAAGAAATATGAAATATAATTCAATCTTCTGTGGCAAAATGTGAAAACTGTGGAGATGACTGCTGAGATGATCTTTACAATATTAAGTTTAAGCCAAACCCATTAGCATTATTGTAGAGACTAGAGAAGTTGAGTTTGAAGTTTGAGAGGTTTGAGAAGCCAACAATGTCTAAAAAAAATGGACGAGTGAGTCGTTATCATTCACATCTTCTTCGCTGATTTGAAGCGACGGAAAGCATATTAAGTTTTACGCTCCGTGATTCCTCCTCCGGTTCTCGCGTCTTATCATCACATTCATATCCAAATCCAACCAGCCTTTGATAGCTGAAGCGCACATAAGAATGCTAATCCAATTATCACCGAATCAAAAATGGACTGGCAAATTTATAATTTCTGTAATGCAATTTACAGCCTGTAAATTTTGATTAGAATTACATTCATTTTCAATTAGAGTAGACAAGCGAATGAGTGAGACTTCCTTTCAGCACGAACGAAACCTGATTTATTGCATGTTGAATGTAAATGTGCATCATATTAGACTGGTTGCATATGGACTTATGGAAAAGTACACAATGAATAATAAAATACAAATAAAAGTTCTATAACAGTTTATACATCATCAAACTAGGAATATATTCTGCATTTAATGTATGCTATCTAGAATAGATAACGGATTAAGAATAAAATAAGCTTACAGGGTTAATGAAAGAAGCTGAGCTAAGCAAACGTGCAGAACTGGTAAGTAAATTGATGCAATCTTCATTCCTAAGTATAGAGAGAGAGGCAATTAAGTTGAAAAAAAGTGTAAAGAGTGTGAACTGAGGGAAGGATGTTGCGCGAGGCTTGGCTGTCTGTGTAATAAAATAAAATGTGTCGGAGTGTTGACCGTGTGTCGCGTACTAAATACCTCAAAAGCTGATTTAAGGCTGATAAAGTCGCAACAAAAGGCCATCATGAGGAGCAATAATTTTTACTTCCAAAGAGTTATACTATCTCTTAAGTTCTTTTCGAAATAAAAAATAACTACATCACTCTATATGCTGGAACATCCGATCTTCCTTCCCAATACAACGTAATCCTTTTGTAAATGTCCTCGATCGACTTTCTCCAAGTATATTTATGTCGCACTAGTAGCAGAGGGAGAAAAGCTTTAGAGTGCCACACACGAGGTACTACCAACCAACACACAACACGAGCTGGTAGGACAAGAGCAGCATAACTTTAAAATACTATGTATACTGGCACTGGCAACTGGAGTAGCAGTAATAGGGCGCGGATGCACATTTACTAGAATTTGATACGGGAAGAAGGACGATGGGGAAATGATATTCTTCTTACACGAGGACATAGTTAAGCGTATATTCGTGTGTGTTGGCCTTTTCATCAAGTACCCGTATCGAGACACGATCAGCCATAACTCAGATAAATTACTGCCAATGTTTGGGCCACAATAAATGATCATAATCTGTTCCAAGCGTTCGGAAACACGAATCACATAAGGTTCCTCCATCATCTCCAGCAGTATAAAATTCCAGGGACCTAAACTGTCCCAACTACAATTTCTATTCACCCTCACCAACTTCCAAAATTTAGTTAATAATGGATGTTTATAACCACACGTTATCATGACACTCATTATTTGCCGGGCGTATTAAAGCCAGTCGTATGTGATGAGCAATATAGCTAACAAAACCCTTTCTGCCTACCAATTAAGCTACCACTGTGTAATTACTGTATCTTTGGCACACGGCACCTACACATCACTTTCCCATGTGAAATGGATTATTACAGCAGCGAAGTACAACTCATCAAATCATTATCACTGAAAGCAGTCTTCAACGGCCTTCTATTGTGTGGTGGAAATTCATTTAAAATTATAAAGCTGTTATTGATGACGACCGATAGGACCTAAATGTATCCTTCTATCATTACGATTACTTCTAAGATGACGATCGACAATCAACCCAAGCTCCCACACAAAAGTAGTCTCTTATCATTATTATTTCCTACGCGTCCTCCTCTCTTACCGTTTTATTCTTCGATGATGATCATTTTTCGAATCAAACCAGAACTTTTACTCTAGGCATTAGACTGGGCTGCATAAAGAGACGCCGCTTAAAACCTCAGAAAACCACAGAGGAGAGACTGTGCGGGCTTTGAATAAAAGTCTTCTATTCTCCGTCTATTAGGATCACCTCTGCAAGTTGAGTAAGTAAGAGAGCCATAAATCTCAAAGAATTTACGAGGAGGAAAGATTTCGACGTAACTTTCTCCCTTCCAGCTACCACCGAAAGTCCTGTGAATCTGAGATTCTTCTCTCACCCAACTTTACCTTCATTCAGTATACACCTACTCTATCTTTTGATCTTGCCAGTTCCTCGAAAACCCGTGTGCGATTCTTTTCCATTATGCAAATCACAGTTGGGAGAGCGGAACGGGAATCAGAGTAAATAGAGATATCCTATGAACCATTACCCAGAGAACGTGACAATCGACAATAATAGTCGTGTAAGAGTCGCTCCCACAATAAACGAGGTCTTTTGAGTATTCATCATCATCATACAGTCTTTATTGAGACAGCCAAAAGGGTACATATATATATACTCGATCGGTAATCCATCGAACTCTCTCTGTCTTTACGTGTACATCGCGACATCCTAAATAAACTCCAAGTCCTCCGTGGTGAAAGCATCGGTAGTATGCACCACTAGAACTGATCCGTTTCCGTGATCTGAGAGTTAGGTTGTCATTTATAGTCCTGCACATATCTCCTTCTAGAATGATTGGAGGAAGGTTTGCGGGGATTCATAATCGGGAAGTCATTGTGTATGTATCAGGCGATGCTCTTAGAAGGTGATGGATCGCTTTGGTTGAAGGCATTTTCATTTCCCTTCTTACCATCACCCGATTGCAAACCAAATTCACCCACCTTATATACGGGGAGATTTAGTTGCTCGCACGAAGGAATAAATGAACTCTCTACAAGCGTCGTCGCCTATCTCAAAAGCCCGACATTTTTGTACAGGGATTTGAATACACGGAATTTCCATCACAAATTATTTTTTAATTAACTTGAAATAAATCTTTCAGTGTAGAATCTGCTGGTATATCTGCGTGTTAGAATAAAGCATAAATAATTTCGCGTGAATTAACAACAAAATAAGTTCCACACAGAGATACTCGGGTTTTAACTTCCAACCAAACTATTGTCATGATTTAGCTAATGCACATTTTTCTCGTTCGTGTGGAATTAATGTTCGATACGCCTTTGGCTTGGTTTAACAAGACTGCAGACTGGAGGAGTTCTCTCGACCAAATTAAAATTTCATCTGCAGAGGCATAAGCTACGTGGAGATGCGGAGGCATTTGGACGATTTGGCTATTCTATCAGTTCAAGTGGATTCGTTTTATTTAAGGTTCTGACTTATCGCTTCCAACAACCATCATTCAACTTCTTCGTCCTTCATTTCCGGCTTTGGTGGTACGACCCGAATCTTAAAATCGTTTTTAATCCTCCACACTCTGGGCTCTGTTTCCTTTTATTGCTGTTATTATCGAGAGTAATCGAATAATACAGACTACACGCAGCACTGTATTGCACTTCCAGACGTAACTTCATCCAAACATCCCTATACTACTTACATTCACTGCTACTCTACTGCACTGCTGCTGCCCGTCCGCCATGCCAGCCACCAGCTCAAAAATAAAAACTCCGAACACTCCAACTTTAACAGCTTTGCAAACCTGGAGATGTGAAACTATAAATGTCCGAAACATTGAGCAGATGAGGAAATAGTCTGTTTTACTTTTGTAAAAATCATCGAGATACACAGGAAAATGTATTCTATCTCTGAAGAGGATTTTTAATTCGAGCAAATCACATCATAATGCTCGCTCTACCAGGCCTCCTTTCACATTAGATTGTCTCTCAAGTACGTACTCAGATGAAAGTCATCTTTATTTTGCTTTTTCTGTATAATTTCCTACTTGAAATCAGCTCATCTCTTGAGTCTTCACATCCTAAACTGGAAGTCGAGAGTTTGAAAGTATCACGTCACAGCTCTTCAAAGAAACATGATAGACACGGAAGAAGGAACGGATAGGATAGAAGGGTTTTCATGTTTTTTCAATCCCAGAAAATAAATCGTATCAAATATCTTTCCGTTTTCTCGCAAGTCCTTGCAAAGAGCACAGAAAAAGCTGAAACTAATGATTGGTGACAAGATTTTTTCTCCAACAACCCTTTCATTCATTTCTCTATAAGTCACACGAAGAATAAGCATCAGGAGTCAGCACATTTACTATCAACTACACTGCTAGGGTATTATTTGTTCGAGACAACTTCACATTATTCTTCTAACCTCATCTTTTCAGATATAAAAGAATAAAGCCAAGCAGAAGTAAATATGATGAAGCTGTCCATAAAGAGATTGGGATTTGGTAAGAACTGTCTTCTCGCACTGAACCCCTTTTCATCCCTGCTTTCGTTTGTGACGGAACTTGACTCTCCCAGAAGAATGAAATTCTTTCCAATTTCGATACTCAACACACAATGATTTCACAATAGATTGACATCCTTAACTGTCAACTTAAAGACAGAGAGAGATTGAGGAACAAGCTAGAGGAATACAATCTCAGCTTCATTCAAGTACACACAGCTTAATTCCCCTCAACCCGTTGGTGGTTGTTTCATGGATGGAATCAAATGCTTTTGGACTTTTTCATTCACAAAGTGAATCTCTTATTATTATGAATAGGGTTGTGTGTTCGTCCCAAGGAGATAGACACCGGATAAAACCCTACAAGATGAAGAATCCACCATTAAAAGAAGACATTGACTTGTCCTTTATTCATTCTTCCTCATTTTTTTGTGGCAAAGACTGTCTCCTCTAGTCACACTTCCCATTCATTCATCTGCACACCACAGCATCAGTGTGTGGTGGATGTTGTTTGGCTGAATAATAAAAGAACAATAATAATAGTGGGAGACAATGAATATAAGGAAGGGTGATGGGAACTGGAAGATATTCGTCCAAGCGATATTTGTCTCTGTAGTAAAAGTGAAAACTAAGTAAGTGAATGAAATTAAATGAATCGAAATAAGTCCACCTATTTTTCTCACACTATCGTCGGACCCACACCACCAACCCTTCCTCCGGAGCTGATCCTTCCTATTATTTTCTTTGACAACTTTGAAGGAAAAAGCTGACGGAAAAGTCATTTCTGACAAAGACTAGAGACGAAGTCCAGTTGATATCCACTTTCGTCCTGAGGAGATCCTCACTCAATCCGTACAGAGACGTGTATCCTTCACTGGACATCATGTAGACGAGTACAAGATGACCCGTTCTTTGTAAATGTGCATCAGCGGACTGGGCGGAAGGAAAACTACTACACTTGTACTTATCGATGTGTCCGAAATCCCGTAAGTCCCTCAATCACAGAAGGCCACTCCAGTCAAGTCGACCCACAAGAGGTTGTGACTTTATAATTGAGTCCTTCACTCAACTTCCTCGTATCTTCGGTGAACCAACTTTTCATAAATGACTTAACTTTCTCAATTCCCAATCCTTCGAGTCGAGCATACGAATGAGTAGCTGAGAAGAGGCATTATTTATCAAGGGATTTCCCTATTGGGATACAAAATCTCGCGTTGCCCCAATCCGGGCGACTATAACTTTCTTCACTCATGCTGGTCTAAAGAGATAACCAAATTGAGCTAGTCGTAGTAGCCCTTAACACCAATAGTAGAAGTAGTACCTAAGATAGTTCTGATTCTGAAATCTTGAGGATCTATTATAGTCTTCCTTATAAAGAAACTGAGCAAAGACACCTACAAAGTATTCTGCGTGTGTGTTGTACTCTTTACGTATTGACGTGAAGGATTAGTTGATTGTATTCTATACTCTCGTTATCTCCAAATGCAATCAAAAAACGCTCTTTCAGGTCTCTTGCAAACTTAATCATTACTTACCAAATAGGCAATAAATCCTTGTGTAAATTACTAACGAGTGGAAACACAAGATGATTAGAATCCGAATTAGGAATGTGTATGAACTTTTTACACGATATGTAAATAAGGAACGCCTAACTTGCCCCTAAACAATCACCAAATCTCTCTCGAATGTGTTATACAGTGTTGGGTAAGCCAATAGCGTACAATTATTACTTAGCTTCACACACCAAAACTCAAAAACGAAGATCCGTATCGTAAACATGCACAAACTGATATTCATAAGAAATGCTAAGGCCTACCCACCATCACCATCACACACATTCACACTACCACCAACCACCTTTTCACCCCTTCATCATCTAACCACGATCATGATGATCGATTCTATTTCATCCACACACACACAGGGACGAAAACAAATCAAATCACTTGCTATCATCTACCTATGTGTGTGCAACATCCACTTACAGATCATTTTTATTCAAGACTATTATCTTTACCTTCACTTACAAATCACGACTATAATATTGACTATTCATTCCAAAGTAAACTGAATTCGGCCATCGAAGACATGACATGATTGGTTTCCCATCCGCATATTATCTCCAAAATCCGAGAGCCCTATGAATACATGTGTGTGTATATGTGTGTGCATTAGCGTTTAGTTGAATCAGACAGGATAATAGATTTTTCGCTCTGACTCTCCAGTCATTATGCTGTCATATAAATCTCATATTGCCATCTCACACACAACAACAGCCCACGTTTTCATACTTCAAAAGACCTTTTATCGCGATCTCATTTTCAGCTATCGTTTCTAATAAGACTAGCCAACTATTTTAAACCACCATCCTGAACTCACAAACACATACCGTGTAAAATAATAAGAAATAGCTTTCTTGTTCTTCCCCTTCCTCCCTTCGGCTTAATCTTGATCCTAAATTCACTTGGAAGTTGGAAGGAGCAATAAGCATTTCTTCATAAGTATCTATTTATTTATCAACATATCATCATCGTTTAACAGGCTCGTCGATGGTGAAACCATCACGATGATGATTGTACAAGTAGAGATGGGAGTGATGATACAATAATGACGATGGAAGAATGAAAAAGGTGTTGTTCCTCCCTTCCTCTTCTTAGATGTGTAAATGTTGAAAAGTTTTATAACACGGAGAGGTGCGTGTGATGGTGGGTATCATATCATTCGCATCGCATCCCTTCATTGGTTCGAGGTGTGGATGAGTAAGATTAACAGAACAAAGCCATACGATGCATTATTAGCATTAGTCCTAGAGTGTCGATTAATTTCAAGGGTCAAATGCAACAAGCACCTCTCTCTTTCTCAAACAATATTCCTTCCAATTATTCCTCATACTTAACTACAAGCTCATTCCGATCTCTATCTGCCTGCGAGAATGATTATTATACACTCAAATGGTATAATGAGGACTCACACAGTCTCCCATTATTATTAGATTTTAACTTTCTTTGTCTTTACTCGCGCATCAACACCTTTCAATAATAAACGCTGCATTCATCCACTTAATATGATTGCATACAAGATCTTATCCAGTCCACAGTGACTTTAAAACCATGTGTCAGTTGTTAATAGGTCTGTATGAATGTTATTTCATGATACCAATCTTTTCATCAGTCATTTACCCTCTCTCTCTCTCTCGGTAAACACACGGTCATTTATATAATTGTATTTCCCAATCATCCTTTCCTCAATTGTTTTTATTGCACTTACGCAATAGCTAAGTGTGTAATTGAACTCAACAACGGTTAACATGTTGAGTTCTAAACGACCCGTTTAAATCATCAAAGAGTTTGTTAACCAGAGATAATTGCGATTCCTAGAGTTGTTTGATGAAGATGCCGGCTGTTCCTTCAGTTTTTTCTGACCTATGCCAACTCCACACAAATTCCTTGATGGTGGCACGCAAAGAAAAAACATGAAGAGATCTGTTCATAATAAAGTGTGCAGATCTTTTAAATTTAATTTGAATGGAGTTTACAACATAAATACTGAATATTAAAATATTAATCATCTCATGCAGAAAACTGCTTACGCTAAACAAAATGATTACAATATACACCTCCCGTGCAAGAAACAAATTCGTTTTGTTTAACTCGGCAGTTAAATACGGCGAACGTAATTTACAGCTCATAAAGTTAGCAATGGTACAAGAGTATGGTTATAATGAACTCCAAAAATCAGGCAACAGTATGAAAGCATCATTTTTTATTTAAAAAGCAGAGAAACCAAATAAGACAAACAACGAAGGAAAAGTGAATTGTTTCTTGTAGCAAGTGAACCTTTCAACATTGTTTAAACATGGGTAGTTATACAAGACGTAAAATTTACTTATGCTTAAATTCGATGCTGATGCTGAGGTGATTTCTGAGATTAAGGAAATACACGTGAAAGAAGAATGAATATACAGCTTTTTATCCTGTTTTCAATCTTCCTTTCTTCACCATGAATTTAACAAACTCTTCAGTGCTCTTGTATGGCATTATTACTTACACAACTGAAATCAGATTAACAACGGAGTAGTTAGTGCTTGCTGGTATTTTACACTCCCCTTCGCCCAAAATCCGATGATTTCTTCTGATTTCGAATTGTTCTTGCCTCCTACTCTGCAGCCTCTTCTTGGTAAATCACTCTCCTCTCGAAATTTTATCTTTTAAGCGTGTGAGAGTCGTAAAACCTGATCCTAATAATACAGTAATGCTGAACGTGAACACAAATTTTTTAAATAATATTATATCAGAGTTCAGAGAGTCCGAACTCAAAATACCAAATTATAAGTAGAGCAACGAAATGAAAGAATAGTTATAATATATGTAAGTAAAACTGGGAAGGGAATGATCTGGAATGATACGAGTGAGAATTTTGATGCACACAATTTCACATTGTTGTTTTAAACTAAATATTTTATGTCTACGTTGCTCATCATTTTTGTAATGAAGAAAAAGAAGATGCCAAGTTTTGATTTGAACTTGGGAGAGAGATCAAAATCTCATGTTTCTAAAATTGCCAAGAGAGAGAGAGAGAAGCGCATGAAATTCTGATATCTAAAACTACTTGAGACTTGTGTACGCAAACTTACTGTGAAGTCCACTGACGCATATAAGCTTCCATACACTTTACAATTCACCTTTGGTTAACTTATGAATGTATGCATTCTGTGAATATTGTGTGAGTAGATGAGGTGATAAATTACACCTTGTTGGAGTTAATGTTAAGCTTCATAAAGAAGCGTCAAGTAAAGGCTTGTAATGGGCGGTTAGTGGTTGCTTGTATACTTAAGCACCTCCTAACTTAGGTATTCCTGCTTGTTCACTTCGTGAGCTCAGTTCTTATTATCGATATTCATAATTTAATCAAAAATTATTATTTCGTTAGTGAGGAAACCGGTCTACTACACACTGGGGGAAGGATCTGCACTTGATTTACAATAATTTATTACCCTTTCCATCCACTCATGTTAGTATATTTTCTTACTTGTAATTTGTGTCTATTCCTTACACTTTTGAGGACTTTCATCAGCCAAAATTGATGCTGATGATCACCCTGATATCTTCTCGTGAGGTGGACTCACCAATTTATATTTATATGGAGCACTTTGGCTTTCAGGAACTCATAACTCTTCCCTCAAATCCACTTGTCATCCCGTGTAAACTTACAAATCATTTTGGAAATGAGAGACGATTAGTATCACTTTTCAGAAATACCACATACAAGAAAATATAAGTAAGTACTATTTCATTTTTAAGCAATTTGTAAAAGATTTTCAAAGACCTCTCATCTGATTCAACAACACTTTAAGCTTTTTATTTACAGCCGCAAGGTAAAATTACATTTAATATGCAGTTTCCAAAGAAGAAGAGTACAATATTTTCATGCCTTTCGATTCTTATCAACTACATCCCTATCGAATGACTCAAGAGGATCAAGGATTCACGGGATTAACGAACACCTCACATCCACCTGAGCAACGGCATATTCATCCCAAGACGAATAATAATTACACCCATTCTTTTATGACTTTTTGTGATTCTACAATTGATTAGCAAAAATACACGTATCTGTAGCCAAAGCTCAGTGCATTATTATTAGTGCGCAGTGTGATAATCTATAAGATAGATAACACTGCTCACACAGGGAATAACAAAAACATCGCTATACGCATTGCACATCACTCTCTACACTTCACAACAAAGAGATACAACAAATACCAATAATAAAACAAATTAATTCCCCACCTGACCTGTAAAGAAGATAAACAGGCGAGTGGCTTTCAAAGCAATCTGCATTAATCTTTTGTCTCTTTAACACACAACTTATTGTAAATCTATTATCATCGATAAAGAAAGACATTCACAATCAACATAATAATTCTGAGTGAGAAAATGACATTTAAAAAAAGAACGTGCATGTTTCTCATCCTTAATTACTTGTATACTTCAGCAAGACGCAAGACTCGAGCTAATCACTTCTTCTCATATGAATTTTCCTTATCTCTAAAATTAATCTTAAGCAAGTCTCAAGTACAGAGTCTCTAGTAAATCTTGTGTGTGCAGTATCAGTTGTGGTTCCTTATCTACACCAACCACAGTATTATATTCGTATTATTCCATTATCTCTTCCAGATTCTTTCGTGTTACTTTGCTCCTCTGCTGCAATGCGAAGATAAATTCCAACTATCTCACAAGTCTCTCACGCCAACCAACACTCTGTCACATTGCTTATCAATGACTAATAGGAAAAATGCCAACCACAATATAGTCCACGAACAATTCTGCTTGTGTCCTTGGATTATTTTATTCTTAGCTGCAGATATCTGCGACTATCTGCGACTCTATCCATGCACCATCTCCCATCTCGAAGCTTCTTGGAAATGATATTCACTAATTTAAATTGAAACGAAATGCAGTAAATAAAGCAAAGTAAAAAATGTTCTTACCTTTAAGTGGTTTAGGATTGCTTTGCTTTCTCCGAGACATTCTTCCTTTATTAAGAAGTTTAGCTGTATTTTAATTGAAGTCTGTAGAATTTCACATTCGCTCAGAACACATGAATTTTTCAAGTCACAATGAGTTATGTAAAGAGTAGTTCAACTTTCAGTATCTGTATATTTTTTATATATACCAACCAGAAAAGCACTAGAAACTTCCCGACGGATAAAACATACAGTTCTTGAAATCATACGGAGCGATCATTTGTGTCATGAAATCAATACTGCTTAATATTTTTGATTGCACAAGTCACAAATAATAAAGAACAGTTAAGTCACCTTCTGTGTTTTTTTCCTGATGATAAGCAGTAGATCATCATCACCAGTTTCACCATTAGTCTTACTACAATAACCGGCTGGCATTCTACAGATTCTTCCAGCAGTTGAAGATCGGATCATGTCTAAGACGAAGTGATGGGTGTTGTAGTGAAATGGCAAAACTAGGCCATCGTCCAACCATCACAAACTCTTATTCTACCCACTTATTATTCACACAGTTTCAATAACAAAACAAAGAGTATCACTTTTCTTCAGGTAGTTTCCTCAGAAGAGATGATCATCGATGAAATTTACACAATCAAGTCAGATGATTGATATGTCGATTCGCACTTCTCTCTCCTTCCTTGTTCAATACTCAGTGATGTTTTATTCAAAGAATCATTTGCGAGGTTTCGCGATATCTGATAATCCTGAAATGTCTTCTTCACATTCTAGACGCTTTTTAGGGCTTCACTTAAAACGAAAGTAAATAGTCTGGTCACTGGACCACTGGAACAACAAAACAAGTTGTATAAATCAATGCAGCTTCTTGTTTGCGATTCTATGCAAAAGTAATTATATATAATTACTCGTACTTGGGAGATTTATTCAAGGATTTATGCGAAAAATCGCATGGGATGCCTAGTAATTAAACCCAAAATGATAAATATACTTCAAACTATCCTTTAATAATTTCTCACGCTCCATGTGCATGCATGAAAACTAATCAATCAAAAAACAAAATATTATTTCTCCTTTGCTTTCTGCTGTACCAAATAGCTTGCTAAACATTTTAATTCCACTTGAGATGCACAGATTGGCTAAAACTTTCTCAGCAGTGAAATTAAAGGAATGAATGAATGCTAAGATTACTGCAAGACTTACCCTGCTGGAGTACAGGTGAGTTAATGAAGCCGGTAGTTGGGGTAGAGTGAGAGCGAGTGTACGGATGTGTATTGCTCAACCATCTGCACGAGACTGCTGTGCTTTGCATTGGGAGAGTTGTGAGACTCCCTTTCCTCAATCCAACACAACTTCCATATCCATGCACAAATGCAGCGCACACATCCAACGGCTCATGTCACTTGCTTCTTTCCCTTCCAAACTCATCGACAGTATTATCACAGATTAGTTTTAGAGATACTCGTTTACATAATATTATGTAACAACAACGCAGATCTCACGGAAACAGGAGGACTACTGTGAAGGGTAGACGAGTAGACACACGCTGTAGACTACACAAGTCTCTGCAAGGATCCGTACTCCTATCCTCGGGGAGAAATTCACAAGGTTATCTGAAAGATATCGTTTGTTTAATATTCTGCATGGGAATCTTTGTCCAAGAAAAATCAAGCAAGTGATTCTCTGTTGCAAATCCCATGTATTATGACTAAGGACAAGTTAGTTACATCTAAACTAATTATTAATTACACTTCTTCGTTAGACATGGGAAAAACTGCATTTCTTACTAGGGTTAGATGGATTATGACCTGACTTTAACTAGGAAAGTTATTTTTCTTACTAATGATAAGGAAACTGGAAGACGAGTGGGAGGGGTATGGATCGAAATCTGAGATGCTTATCGGAGTTGTTCATGAGTAATGTAGCTCACGTAAATCTTTAGGCTGATATGAGAACTTATTTCGGTTTTATTCTCAACATTACAGTAGTGTTGACGCTCGAAGTTCAGGTAGATTAAATGTGATGCAGAAACTTGATACTTTGATGTGCAAGCTATTTTCTGCAAAAATTGCTTTTAAGACAGGTTTTCGTTTTATAGACGATTGTGGTGAAACGATTCATGTTTATTTTTAGCATTTATATGAATCCGCATATACATGGAAGAAGTAGCCGTCAAAAGTGCGTAAGTAAAATGTATAGCATGTCCGGTATGTACTGTGAGTCTGTGAGGAGGATATAAAATTCAAAAATTCTTTCATGACTTTCAAGCTAACTGGAGAAGGATGTGTCAGTTATTGAGAAGTGATAAGGTAATGTCTAAAAGGAAGGGATTTGAAAATGATATGAAATCATATCACCCAACGCGTCTTACCACAACCATTGTAAGACAACTCACAAGTCCAAAATAAACTGAGAAACTGTTTTATCAGCATAAATGTCATGATTAAGACTAAAATTGACTCGATCTTTTATAATAGACATGACCCATTATGCTGACCGAAACGATGATACATTTCTTACAAATGATTCTGACGCTTTTAAAATGTAATTTTTTGTTGTACTGATATTAGAGCAAACGAGTGACCTAAGGTTTTAGCACGCAACAAAGTACAACTGGAGTATGAGAAATGCTTACAGCCTTATCCAGTTAAGAGAATGAATCAATGCAAAATCAGTCTTTTTGTTGAGAAGAAAGAACAAATGCAAGTGACCCGAATTTTTGTCTCCGTATCTTAAAATGAAGGGTGGATTTGACTGTGAATTCCAGTGAAGATGAATAATTAGTTCATTTGCATTCGTGATTCATTGCTCCATCATCCATCCATTAGTACC
>JAQGBV010001537.1:0-15114 GCA_034698685.1 Isotomurus pseudopalustris
TTTTTGGACATGAATCTGCTATGACGAGAAATAAAGTTGTAACCAAAATCTGTGCACAATCTTTATCAAAAGAACCCATCCATTCTTATCATCACTTTTAACACTTCAGTTCTAAATTAGTAAACTTGTTAAAGCCTTAATGCAATAAGCGAGTCTATGTTTCATCGATTAATATTTTGCGATACACAATTGAAAGAAAGAAAAATAAATAAGGAGCAGAAACGTGTCTGTTGTAAGTGCCCAGTAACTACGCAAGTATTGATGGGGCAGAGTGTAGAGTTAATAGTTCGTTAGATAATAATGAAATGATTCCCGATATGGGTTTATAATTATCACATAACAATTACCAGCCCCCGCAATCCTTGCGTAATTGTAACTGATTCAATTATTTTCTGCTGTTGCTTTCTGGGGTTCCCATTTACGTACTTTGTATTCACATAACAGTAGACAGGGTTTATACTGCCTCAAGATATCGAGACAACCCTTCAAAAGGTATCTTAAATCTTGGCTCATTGGTCTCTCATTTCCTCTGATAGTTTTTCAAATTGCCTCGAGATTGCTGTAGAACTGAAACGAGTGGTTAGCATATTATTAGCTGGAGTGAAAGAATTAAAGGACCTTCTAGCATCTAGAGTAAAGGTTAATTGCAGCACTTAAGTAAATGAGAGAAACTAGTCTTTCATTTAGAGATGCATATAGGTAGGATTAAATGTTTATTTTTCTTCGAGAGAATCAGCCTACACTTACGATTGAGCAATTGCACCCAGACGCCTTTAAGTGAACATGCCGAAATATTCAATTCAATTCGAAATTGGGCCTAGATTCCATTACCTAATCTTAATTGTTATTTTTTAAGCTACTGCATCAATGGCTCCTCAGCTTAAGACACATAAGGTAATCGCATCAACAGCTCAGAGGGAATGACTCCATTCCTCAATGTGAGGATAGACTTTTCTAATGTCAAATGTCATTTCTCAAAATTGGTTTAAAAGTGTGGAAGCCTTGTGACATTGTGACTTGATTTCATTACATGGAAAGCATGAAACAGTTTGTCTCCCATCATTAAGAAACTGGGCTAATTAAAATTTCCAGTCAACTAAATAACCTGAGTTTGTGAAGAATCGAAGAATGTATAGTCTCTGCACGTACTGTACTTAAAGCTCCTTTACAATGTGTATGCTTACTTTCCGTACAATCTCCAGTCTCCGAGTAAAAGGTTTGCAGGGGAATCATAAAAAATCAAAGTAACAATTTTGGAACTACGTACAAAGGCACAAAGCCAGGGTAACTGGAGGTAAATCGTACATCCTAAGGTGCAATATGTTTACGCAACTCACTTTTGAGCAACTACACCCATATAACAAATTACACTTATTTGAGGACAGAAATTTTCAAAGTGAACAAAGCAAAAACGGTGTAATTTAGCGGAGGTATGTCAATCGCACACGCAACGTCCAAGAGAGCAAGTCCAACCTTTCCAGGTACCTTACCTTTATTTGTCTCAATGGAGTGAGAAGTTGACACGAATATGGGCAATCTGATCCTCTTATCCAATTAGCTTTACATACCTTTATATTTTCCGAAGCTCCTTATTATTATTATTATTGTATTCCTACGTCGAGGCTCACGAAAGACAATCACAATTAAGTAAACCTAAGTTGACCAAAAAGGATGTTCATTTTGGTGGCGCTCCACCATCATTGTGTTCAACCCCAAATCCTCCAAGTACAAACTGCTAAACTTATCTTATTAGATGAAGAATCGTAACATCCACAAAACTAAGGAATTATAGTAAATTTATAATGCTGACAAGCATGTTTTTACCTTTAGAAATGCTAGTTTGGCACCCTGAACTACACGTCTAACAGACCATGGACCCAAGACTCGGTAATTTTTCCCACTTTCATATCGTGTCTGCCATGAATCGCACACTAATTGAGGTCTTCTTCGTGTCGTACTCTGTTTTCACCTTAATTATTAATTCGTTAGTCAGACTTGACTGAATTCTTTGCTTGTACAACCGGTACTTTGCTCAATCAACTTTGTCAAACTGCTGTCTCTCCAATAAAGCAATCGTCGTATTATTGTCAGTTGAATTGGCTCTCCCATAATATTAGTAACTATTTCGTCTCTGCTAACTGTACAATTTACAAACAAATTGCACTAGCAGATAAACGGATTATTCCGTAACTCAAAAGCCTGAAATCAAAATCAACATTTCGCTGTATACGGATTTTATTTTGTCGTTATCGTATGAACTTTTGCACACATTTTATTGAAGATTTACATCTCTACCTCATCTGTCCGTACCGGATGTACGAAACGTAATAATTAGTTAAGCAGACACATATAAAACTTCAATATTGCCACTAGGAAAATCTGTCCATAAAACGGTTGTTTGATATTTCCTGTTTGAAAGTAAGCAATTTGCATCACAATAACTACTGGCATTAAAAATATGGTAGCTGCGGTTTAGAGATCAATGATTGTATGTAATTAATTGCAAAATGGGGATTCACACGCTGTAAACTTCGATGGTGGTCATAAATCTCTGGAAGACAACGAGGAGAACTTTGTACGCTGTATATCCTCGAGGAGTGCTTAAATATATATTCATCAGCTATAAATCACCACAACTATCAACAAATGAATACTTAGTTATTAAGTATGACTTGGCCAGAGGACCTCACCCTCACCTATTCATGAAGGTGAACTATAGAAATAAACGCAGCAGTGAATAATTTGCTCCGTGATGAGATGACATATGGTACAATGCTATATTCATTTAAGCTAAAGATCTCACAATACACACAAAATCAACTGATATTATTATTGAATCACATTGAATCACATGGAGATACTCTCAGCTAGTTATAATGCAAAACATTTCAAACAGATGCAGATTTGAGGAGTATGAATTAATTGTCAATTAATGAGTCAAGTAATTGCCTGAATAATGTTAGCTTTATAACAGATTCACTCACCATCAGATCACCGCACGTTTATTGACACATTTTAAACAGCAGCTAATAACAATATTATAAATACGCTTTTAAGCACTGCATGTGTATTTGGTATCTTCTGATCTGTTGAGATGTAAAAGGCATTTGAATGTCATAAAATTTTATGCGCGTAGAAAGTTAAAAGTGTGATAGTTAATATTATAAAGTGAATCATTCGGAAGCCTTCTTAAATATTCTACAATATTATTTCCCTTTGATGAAATATATCGGATGTGTTTTATCTTTATGTGAGAGGATGTGTCGCATGCAAGTGTGTATATAATATGTATTTTTAAAATCAGCTATGTAGGGAAGGCTACTCTGTATGCATATTATGAATTTGAGATCTCGCAGGTAGGTGGATATAGACAGGACTAACAATAAGTGTCGAGAATGCAATGCGCTTGTCTTTACGAGAATGATACGATAGACTGGGAGATCATAAATTTTTAGTAAACAATGGGAATTAATATACAGCAAGCAATAAAAGGTTGTGGACGCAATGCTGCACCTGAGCGTGTACACAAGAGTTTATTCTTCCATCAAAGTGGTACAAAAAACGTGAGGATGAAGGCAAAAGTATCAATTTGAATGTTCTTCCTCCAGAATACGATTAAAATAACAATTATAAATTATGCATTAGATTAGAGGGTGAATTGAATTGACGAGGGCTTGTTGTACACGGGAAGCGAGGCTAAGATGGTGTAGGCAATATGCAGCTCACTTGAGGATCTCATCCCTTATTGTCTGTCTGCTGCACACACTGTTACACACTATCGACGAGGAGAACTCTGAATTAACGCTGAGTGAATTCGTATCCCAGGTAAATGTGTGTCTTGTCAAACGGATACTCGATTGGGTATTTCTACTTCATGTATTCTGACAATGTCAACTCTTTTGTTTCTTCTCTACGTTTGATAATATGAATTTCATTAAATAATTACCCGTTTTGATCCCTGCATCCGGTAGTAGTTTCGTCTCTCTTGAGTCGAACCGAAGCAAGTCAGCTATGAACACTCAGGGCCCAGCTTGCATGAGAGTACGTCTGTTGAGTTGCAGGACAATACTGGTTTGTTAGAAGTTTAAATACATAAAATTTGCATCTATCAACGTGACTCTTCCGTTCAAATTAATTACACATCATTTATGACAATATTGTTCAAGGTGTGTAGAGCGGAAAAGTACCTCATGTTAACAGAAAAAGAGTCAAACACAATCGGACTGGTTTCCAGTTCCTCTCAACAGTCTTAATAATATATAGAATGATTAATACAACACACCTTTCTATATGTATTATGCATGGAAAGTATTGTTTGATTCACGTATTAGTACTTGCAGTATCTGCTGTACTATGTGGTATCGAGTCTACCTAAAAATGTTCAGAAGAATCTAGTCGAATTGATGCTGCATTCATAAATGCCAGCTAACCTTTCCCTTTAAAGAGTAATGTAATTGTCACTTCAAACTTCCAAGAAAAAAATTAAAGTGATTCTTGATCAACTGATTATCATGTTGATTTACTTGTGTACGATGTTATGTGATGCATTAAATCACAAATATGACAACACAAGCGTATTTCAAAAGTCCCTATATATTAATAAGTAATTAACTTGATGTGTCTGAAAATTTTGATTAAAGAAAGGCACGGACAACAAATGAAAGTATCCATGTGTGAAGTCAAGTTAATTGGGATTCTTGTTTTTTGTTGGTCTTAAAGTCAAGAGGAAAAAGTCTTCGAATTGTGTTCATTTATCGAAAAATAATTACCACGACATGATGAAGTAAAGAAGGGTCACAATAAGTGTGCAACAAAAAACTTAACATGACGGGCTTTTGTCATCAAATTATTTCAATAGAATTGAGAACAATACGAAAGTAGCAATCAGGTAGGTGGTTTAGCTTTTTGTGCTTTTTAACAGGCTTCTCGAACGGCATGAATGACGAAAGACGTCCACATGTCACGGTAGTAGCTGGGTTGGGCCCATTCATCGGTTTTCTTACTGAATACAATACAAATTTACACCTTATCCATTCCCCACTTAAATACTCATTGATAGCCCTTTGAACAATGGAATGTTCCTCCTCTCCTCTGGAAATGTTTTCAGTTTCTCCCTAGACTCAGTCAGACATACACAGTGGGATTATAAATGTGTAGAGACACAAAACCGAGAAAGTTAAACGATATGATCCCAAAAGCCTTGAAACGCTTAACTGAGACTATTCAAACCAATTTCACAGGAATTATTCTAAATTTTAAATTGCAGGTAGCAATTAACTGCACACATATTTTTGAAAAGAAGAAAAATCCACTTCTTAAATTAATAATTTCAATAGCAGATGTTTTAACAAAAAGAATAATGACACGCGAAATTTATCATATTAAGATTCATGAAATGATTAGTAGTAATCAGGTGAGTTTTCGAATAGCACAATTAATCTGCTATTTTGAGACTTGAGCTCTCACTTCGTGACCAGATTGAGATCTTAAAGGGTACATGAACTTACTTGCAGACACGATTGTTCTCATTGAGTTGATTTCATTACAGGATTTAATATATAAAGTATTTTATAGCTATGCAGGAATAAAACAAGGTTCCCTCAAATATTCTTCGACGATGGCATTGTCAAATAAACAGCTACTGGATTTAACAAAATGTTTAATCAAGAAAGATGAAGTCGATTGGGTGTACAAAGAATTCCACGGGATTATTAATAATAAAAAGCACCAGGTTGAAAATCGACGATAATTCGAACTCAATTGTCATTGGCATCAAGTTAATGTTAAGCTACGGTTTGTCCCGGTTGTTTTTGTACTTCTAATTTGCTGATCTCATCTGCTTTTTGTATTTCTGTGACTAGAGAAAGTCATTGTTCGATCGTAAGTAAACTTTTCTGCTATGGCTTTTACTCATTCATAACTTTTGAAACACCATGCAGTAATGTCCTGAGGGATTTATCTGAATATTTGTGAAGGCTTTAGTACTGATGAAACATTTTAGCTCCTGGTCTTAGTTATCACAGTGAACTAGAGTTCACATTTAACACTGAATGCCTCATTATCACTTGCCACTGATTGTGAGCTTGACTTATGACGATTGCATACACATCGAGATTTGTATGTGTAAGAATTTATTTGTATCGATTGAACTTCACAAGAGAAATCTGATGATCAAGTGAACTATAATAGTTTATTCCGTGTTGAATCATTCAATTAATACTAGCTACCGAGTTCTTTGTGTAAAAAGGTTGGGGATTCAATAAAGCTAATTGCTGCATCAAACATCAAATTAATACACAATCAGTCATATTATAGAGTTGAAACAGATCTCGAAATTCGTGATCCTTACTGTAGCCCAAAAAGTGATTAGTCTTGCACTCTTGCACGTGTGTTGTATTGTATTTTTTTTGCTTTGAATTACTTTTTAATTTGTTAGTTAGAAGATTTGTTCAGAGTTTTCGGTTTCGGAATTTTTCAAGTGTTTAGTATGATGACATGAAATGTAAGACTGTTAAATTACATATTTATGAATCAGTTAATGTTTGGTAAAGCTGAAACGCAATACTAAATGATCAAAGAGGATTTGGTAACAGAGTGAGTACATGGGCAACAGAGATTTTCATGTATGTTCGAGTGGTATGCAAATGAATGTACCAAACAAAAGTGTTTAATTAATGGTTGCGCTTACCTCAACGAAAAGGTTAACATATTTTGATTAGTGGTAACAGTTTAGGGTTCCGCTTTTTATTGAGTGTAATAAAATGTAATAATCGTCATATATGACAAGACGAGAAGATTATTAAGTCTGACGCGCGGATGATAAAATAGAAAGAGTTTCATTTAATTCGACCACTTGTGCGTTAATGTAGAATTATAATAATAGGAAGAAAAAATGAAGGTTCTTCCCTGAGTACTCAAGTACTTTGAAGGAACTTAAACTGTTTTTATTTGTCTGTATTTCTTTCACTTCGTCGTAATATGTTATAGTCGGCTGGCTGCGTGAAACGGGAATCGGTGGTATAGAATTTTAAGAGCTCGTATGGATAATTGGTAGAACCAATGAGAAAATGTGTGAGTAAAGACGCCATGTTAAATTTGAGGAAAAAATAATAAATAATTTGAAAAAGTAGTTTGTTTAAAGCTTTGTGCACCTTTACTTACTCTGACGGGCATCATCACATCATTTTCTTCATCGTATTTTTTGGTAAAGGGTTAATTTTTTAAGTGTTCTGTGGTTTTCTTGCGTGAGACTCTCTACTGTTGTTGCGTTGGCTCCGTCAGAAACTGGAATTCATTGCCTGATTGTTATACTTCCCTGCTGCTTCGTCTCGTTTCATTCGTGATTATGATGCTTGCTAGACTCGCTCAACAATTACATATGTGGAAACATGATGTTACTTTGGGACATTTTATAGACATCCTCTGAAACTTCAATCAAATACACAGCGGCATTCACCGACTGGCTATAACTTTACAGCTTCTGTGTCGATCGAAGATCTATTCGTTTTTTGTTTCTACCTCTTCGACAGACATCAATTTATTTTGTTTTACCTCAGAACAGTTGGACTTGGGAGAAATGTTCGTACTATTCAGTCAATCAACGACTACTACAAACGGGCATGAAGAAGTCTCGTTAGCTTCAAGTCTCATCACACAAGCTATCATCAAATTTAACATACCTTGTCTATAACTTGCTCGTCTCTCTCAGCCAAAAACAATGAATAATAATAATGGCTCCTAACTTTACGTACGATGGCAAAAGCTTGCGTGGATTTATTTAAGAGTAGGCGCAGCGTAGTGCCAACTCACCTTCATTGGAGGTTGTGGCTTAAGTAACTTAAATTTAATCTGAAGGATTATTGACTTTCTGAAGAAATTGTTTGTGTGGTGTTATTCGATGACTAATTGCACACATCTGATCAAGTTTGGATTATCTCGGTCTATTTATGATCTGGCGATCCTTGCTGTATTACTCATTCAACTAGAGGAACGGGTTACAGCCTTTCAGCCTGCAAAACAAGAGACATAAAAGTGTATGCGAGAGTGAGTACGGAATGTGATTGAAACAAATTGTTGACACTGAGAGAATGCTAGAGGCTTGTGTATTGTGTGTAGTTTGTACAGCAATCGTTTATTATTTTGATGGACTTATGCAAATGGTAATTTTAATCCTCTTAAATTATTAAGGAATGGAGGATGGAGGACGAATGGGTTTGTTGCGTGGGTTCCATTCGTAAGGTTCCATGTGACTCAAATGTCAGAATGTCACACAGAACGCAAAATAGCAGTTGTTCAGTTGTTGTCATTAGAGGCTGGTAATAAATGCGGATTGAATGGATGGGAATGACTAATGCGGACAAATGATGACATATTGGTGGATGATGGGAAGGAAGAGATCAATAACATGAGGAGAGGAGAGGATTTGACGTCCACCACCGATATCCAGTAAAATTAAATGAATTTTGTTTTGGAGAACTTGTGCAAGGCTCATTTGGCATTTGATCAACAAGGGATTAAGCGTGGAATACATTTTGGAGAGCAAATTGAAGTTGGTGTATGATACGACGCAACAAGGTGGAGAACATTGTAGAAGTAGTCTTACTTAGTAGGTAAATGAAGACATTGCGAGGGATGAAGGGATGAAGGAGATAGAGGTGTAAGATGGGCCCTCTAATTACTCGAGGTGTACACGAGTTGCCGACTCCATGTCCAGTCCTTATCTCCGAATCTATTGAATTATGGTCCTGTTAAGGGACAGTTCATCTTGATTTCATTTCCTAAATCACTTGAAGCTACTTCAGGCAAAGAACTCTCCGTCTTTCGGTTGATCATCAGCAGGCACTCACTCGTGGTCACCAGAGTCAACCTGATTTCATTGTTTCACTCTTCATGACTGTCTGACAAGAGACTCGATAAAACAACACATGGATGCGTAGACTTAGGCGTGGAAATGGACTCATTCAATCCCATTGAGAAAAAATCTTAATAGAGATGAATGTGTAGGGAGAACAAAGTTGTCTATGGACTTGTCGCCCTGTAGCTCATTCAGGTTAGACAACTTACAATACTTTCCCATCCAAACGCCCGAAATAAACGATATATATTTCTCCCCATACCTCCTCCAGACTACAGAAACTGTCTCATGTTACATATCATTAAGAATCCATTAAGCTTTAAGAGTTAACACTTAAGTTCAGCTTGTCCACAGTCCCGTCTCTCTATGCTTCTTCTCTGTGGCGGATGGTAACTTGACCCATTAAGTTAATTTATAAAATTCATCTTGTATATTTCGAACTTTGAGTTCCGCCGGTCACCAAGCTCGTCACTTGGAAAAGCACTGGAGACGGAAAAGACAAAAGGAAGTTTCATTTCTATTGTAACACTTCGGCTTGGATAATCAGATCACGGATGATATCCATTCATGTAATCTCAGTCAAAAGGCAACACACTCAGCATATTACGATCTTGTGATCAAGTGCATTTAATCGATATGCATCGATACACGCTTGCTGTTCTATTCGGGGTACTTTTGTCCTTTTTATCACTCTCCTTTTACGGCCCTACAATTTCTTACCTACTCTGGGTTAATTATTATGCCGTTCATGCTCAATCAGAGTACAAACAACCGTATGGAATGTCTCACATTTCTCGAGCGGAAAGCATTTTTATGCAATCCAGTCCAATCTTCATTATCAAGCATTTTAATCTCTTTCTTGATAAAGACATCATTCCCGGTATTCAGGTTTTCTCCTGATGTCCCAATGGAGCTTCTTTTCTACAAGCAAGGAGCTTTTACCATCAGGCCTCACAAAATATTTATGCTTCGTTCTATCCAGTCAAAATTTTGTTTCTATAGACTAAAATACTTTTAGCCAACTATCTTGTACGTCAATATTTTACCATCGAACGTGTAAGATTAATTAGTCCAAGGCAAGTGTACGACAACCATTGGCAATTGGAAAATCAATCTGTCTAATAATTTAAATTTGGAATGAAATAAACTATAGCATCCCTCCAGTTCAATATTTACAACTTGTATGACAGCGGCAATGATAACAAATGTCTTTAAGATGAATATGAGAACATCCCCACATAGTCAATCCGAATCAAGCAGAAGAATAAAATCAAAGTGTTTGAAATCCACGCAGCGGATGATTTCCAGTGTTTATCAATCGATCTCTCTCAACTTCTGACGACGTCCCTGTGCGCTTCATTCATTATATTTCCATAAGAAACATACTATTTCTCTTGTGCTGTAGAGAAGCTTCTACCTTGCTGGAAGAAGATATTTATGTTGTTTAGTTGTGGCATGAAGAAAAATGCTCCTCTATCTTCTGCGTCAGTGTGAACGTGTGATTGATGGGATGTACCACAAATTAATTATTGACTGCTGGTTGAATAAGTAATAATGCGAAATTTAGATGCAATCATGTATCCAAGAAATCTTAATAAAACTCTCAAGATAAATATAAGTGCATAGAGAAAGATGAGTTAACAAAATACGAGGCAGAGTCATAAATCTTTTTATTTAAGGCGATGTGTAAAGTCTTTCTCCTGGGTGATGTATATCTGTACAAGTTGTATGAAATAATTAATCGGGACTCTTCTTCATACCACCGTATGCCCATTCATCATTTGTCATTGCCTGCTTTGAGGTTTCTTTTGTTCGTATGGATCTCCTGTGAACAAAACCAGGCAAAACGAATCAAGACAACTTTCATCAATATAATTATGACTTTTGACAGTTCCATAAAGCGAGCGTAGTGAACTCCACGTCATTTTTTAATGCTGTGTTCTTTAGAAACTTGTGGGAGTTTCGGCAAGATGACATGTAGCAGCAGCAGAGATAGGAGTAAATAGTAAGCAAGAGTGTGTGGAATAAAAAACTGAATCTTAATCTTATATATGTATGCAGTGTGGATGAAATGTTGGTCGTGAAAGAGAAAAGCCAATCTGCCAATATGCACAGTGGAGAGTGTTGATGGTGTCTGCCACTTTCCGCTCAGAGCTCATTTTGATGGGTTTCCCTTCTCATCTCATTATTTTCAAATGATCCTTTTGAGTTTATCTTTCTTTAATGCTGTGATTACGAGATGCAGTCATTCTGGTCGTTGATTAAGCTACACACACAACAACTACTGTTCCCTTTATTCCACTCAGTCATTATAGATAGACTGCGATTTAGTGTATGGCACTTTTCAATCAAATCCAAATAATTGCTCAGTAGGTAGCTGAACTCATTTTCAAAAGTCCGTTCAAACGCTACGTATTTTCATATTTATTTCTTGATTATTTACCAATCCCTCATTATTTCTATTGAGCCTGTCTGTTTCCACTCAATCAACTTATCAATCCTTCAATTGCTTTCCACTAAATCCCCGTGCTTGATTACGTTTACCCATGTAGTTTCATAAACAGTTATAGCACCAAAATACTATACTGTAAAAATCACAAATTACTGCTTTTTCAAAATTTCATTACGAGTTGAAATATAAAATTATCAATCACCTATTTGAGTCTATAGAGGAAAATGCTATTGACCTTTCTAAGTTATAAGATGTACAATAAGTATTTTGTTTTGCAGGCTATGACGCTATGAGTGTGTGTGTGTGTGTTTTCCTCGTGAAGTTGTGAGGATCAAGGACTCTGATGATTTTAAACTTCAACGCGATGATATTCTAAATTCCGAGACAATGGCTGCAGCCAAGCCCACACTGCGTTAGAGCGAGTCAGGCGTGTACATCGTTTTGTTATGTTTAATTTAAACACTGGCAAATTTCAAGAAAAATTAGTTCTTTGAATGCTTACTAAGTACGAAATTAGGTGGAGAACAATAGAATCAGTGTTGTGAGATGTTTCAAGTGTGCGAAAAGAAGCATGACTATATTTTCTGTGAAAAGTTATGGTGTAGACTTTTATGTGAGGAAGTCTAAAAGTGTTCTTGAATTTTTTAGATTTGTTAAAACTGGCATTCATTTTGAAAGACTTCTTAGGCTCTGTGTGGGTAGGATGACCGTATGTTTAGTAGTATATATAGTGGCCATAAGGTAAAATGAAAATTCTTTTCAGGTTGAGTGCTCCAGAGTGCTCCTTTCGTCAAAGTCTGACCACCACAACCGCTTAATTCGCACGATTTCTCACAAATAATAATCCTTCTTGATTTGATATACAGTTTTAAAAAGCTCGAATTGTGATGAGACTGAAGTGGACTTGAAGGGGCATGAAAGTTGATGACAGATTGAAAGGAATTAAGGTGAGAATAAGTGATTGAATCGAGCAGACAGGTAGGCCCATCCATGTCATGTTCTGATCTTATTTACAAGTAAATTAAACTCTTTTAGGAGAATGATGGACTTCTCACGCCCAACGCCCGCAGTAAGCGACAGTCAAGATAAGAGATCGTGCAGAATATCATGAAATACCTATTAAGTCTTCTGTTTCCTGAAGCTAATTCTAATATCTCCCTTTGTTGTCATGAAAGGCTCTTAGGCGTAGAATGTTTTTGCTTCAGATTCTAGCTTTATCAGGCAATCAGGTGATTTAGAAATCAGTCCCGTTTACAATTCACAGTACACTTACTTATTGGCTTCCTTCAGTTTCATCTCAAGTGAACAAGTACGTAATATTTATTTTGCTCCCTCTCCTAGAAAGTACCTTGACTTCTGTAGTTCCAGCATCAAGGAAGCCACACTAGGAATATTACGAACACGGTAAAAGGGTTCAGTAATCATGCGATTGTTCATAATTGCTGTAAATTTATCCAAAATATAATTCGCATTCTACGAAGGTTACAGCTTTACTAATTTCTACTGTCTACGTAGGATTTCACAATCCAGAAATTGTACACAAACAGTAATCACTCAATTAAGATTTTAGAGAAAAAGCGGAGAGCGATAAATCATAGAGATATGGTATAATGCTTGTGTATTTCAATGTTGCATGAAAGATGCACGGCATGCATGCATCGAGAGTAAATTAAGTGTGACTATGAAATACATAATCCCTTGAGATTCGTTTCTAGAAATTACAGGACACACTTACTCCTTCCCAACCTTTTGTGTAAGTTTTACGCAAAAGCACAATCATGCCTGAAATCTGAACATCTAAATTTTTATGTAATGCAGCCACTTTATTACTGTTGTTAGAGTTAAAAACATAATGAACTGTACAGACCACACTGGCAGCTAATGTCTTGTGACATGCACATTGAGCAATACTCATATAAACTGCGTTATTATTATGTGATCTCTTCTGAAGTACTCCTCCTCAATCTTTTATACATACCCGGTCGGCAAGTCTCTCATATCCCAGAGGAAAATTGATGTTTTTAAGCTGAACAAATTAGATTTACTTCTTATACATGATGCACAAAGCAGATTAGGCCGAATAGTGTACACATGTTTGTGACTTCCACCTTAGAAGATGTATAAACACTTATTTTAGGTTCATGATCAACAAGGAAAATGCTAGTAGAGTACCTTACTCTTAGATTAATTGCTCACCTAACTCTAATTGATCATTTTCGGCAAAACAACTTTGTTTGGTTTAAATTGTTACATCTCGCAACATTTTAGAAAAATTGTTAACAAACTACATTAAAATTAAAAATAAAAGACACACTGTGAGCTTGAACTAGAATTTATTTTTTTTAATCTGCTGAGATACACACACACAAGACATGTTTGCAAATAGAACTTCTACAGATAGTTCGGTGAAAGTTGTAATCATGAAAAGTAACCTAACTATGTTTTTCCGAACGCGTATTACTGAATTATAAATTTTGGATTAAAACTGAAGGAATTCACTACAAATTAAAAGGTGCAGGTCTGAATGTCTGCCAATCAACTTTTTCTTACATAGGCGTGGGTCAGCATAAATTAATTTGCAATTTAAAACACGCCAAGACTAAAACTAATAATAAACCCCAAAGGAGTTAATTTTGGATTTTAAATTGAAAACCCATGAGAAACTGAACACTTGTGCAACACAAGACTAAATGGAAGTTTGGAAGCATTAGAGTTGGAGTGAGTTTCCCGAAAAGCAGTTTCTGAAACCGGGTGAATAGTGAGAGAGTGAGAGACTTAGTTGTAGGAGTCTTAGGAGAGTGAGAAGGTTGGGAGAATAGTTAGTTATTGTGGATATGTGTGAATGTGGGGAGTAAAAGAGGATCTTTCTATATCTCACCTGAACTTGTTAAGGTAAGTAAGTATGTGTGTGTGTGTTGGAGTGAAAGGGGTAGTTTGTGGTGATTAAGGTGGATGGGCGGACCAGGTAGGTCTGTAGATGCACACCTCTTTTGTGAAAGTTGACGAGTCAAATCGCCTTTTGTTGAGGATGGGCAGCCAATGGATGGGAGCAAGTTGAGTGGGCTTTTTACCTTTTACCTCAGAGTCAAAGGGTTGGATTGAGAGGCGCAGGTGGTAGCGATTTCTCATTCATTTCCTTCGTCTCATCCTCATCTCACCTTCCTATCCAGGTGGGCAATCACATGGGGTTTCTTCTGGACGACTAATCGAATCCAACCATTAAATACACCTCTCACCTCTCATTATCTCCACAGATCTAATTGATACACCGGCCGTTTGTGATCTTCACACATCTCTCTCCAAACTCTAGAACTGTGTGATCTCAAGGAACTCGGAACAAAGTTACTTACACAGTTTCAGTGTGAAATAGAGTGAGTGGAATCGGACCACAAATATTTGATAAGGGTGAAATATAGCAAGAATTAAAGTTTGAATCAAAAGAATGAAAAAGTGGACATAAAGTTGGTTTCTAAGGCGTGATTGCTTAGTGTGAGTGATTAGATAAGGATAAGCTGTTCAAGAATGATCTCAGAGAAGGACGGAATAATTATTGTCTTTGGTAATAAAGTTGACATGACTAGGAGAACACTTTATTAGATTGTTAGTACAGTTTGACTCTTCGTTTATTCTCTGACACGCTAATGATTGTCGATATTAATAATATAAGCCCAAAAAGGCTAGAGTTAAGCCAAAAGAAGGGACATTATTGGGACATGGAGTTCACCGGACAACTTCCACATAATTCTACTGTGCCCACGTCTGCAGGTAAGCACCGTTTTTGGTTTCTTGTTTCAAGTGCAAAATTTAG
>JAQGBV010001538.1:0-15113 GCA_034698685.1 Isotomurus pseudopalustris
AGTTGATTCTCCCAAATCTAATGCTTAACTCATACTACCCTATACAGACATTTGAACGACCTAGACTATGAAACCGAGGCCCGGATTTTTACCAAAGAAAAACTTTCACTTCATCTTTCACTACTTCCAGTTTCACAGCTATGAAGCTTTTTAAAAATATTTCTCTGCAAGCATCATTTTGTTTGTTAAAAGAAGGAAACACACACACACCCACAATTTTTAAAAAATATAATGAAAGGTCAGATAAATGATTAACCAAGAAAAATCTTGAACTCGAACTCGATAGAATTAAAAGCAAGAGCTGATAGGAAATACAGATGAAGTTAATTAAAGAGTAGTGAAGAAGTTGTTTGATAGGTTATTGTGGATTGTTGGAAAGAGTGAGAGAGAGAGCGAGGGATGGTGAATGTTTGGGGGAAAGTATCCGGACTGTGTGGATTGCATCCATAGAAAGAGACTGCGCCAGGGAAGAGGCCTTGTGTATGATGACGACTCGTTCGTAATGGCACGATGGTCGAGGTGGCGAGCCCTCGATTTCTACTCCGAGAAGAAGTTGGACGAAGTGGCTGTCAGTGAAAAAGTAGGAAAGTATGTGAATGTGAACTTGGACCAGTTGAGAACAAGGGTGCAGGGTAATCCTGTCTCTTCGCTTCCTACAGCTCTCCGACCATATCGTCATTATTACTTTCCACGAGTAAACCACCGACGAACAAGTACTCCTTCATCAAAATACACTGGACATTAGTTTCTACTTTAAATCCAAATCAAGCGAAAGCTCACATTTCACGGAGAGAGTTCTACAGAGGAAGCTAAATAAAGTTGTCCCCAGTATCCTCACCACCACCACCGCTGGAACTGTGTGCGATCTCCATCCGGCAAGTGACTTTTTACACACTCTGGAGTTGGTATGCAGAGGACAATTTAAAGATGAATTTACTTGTGGAAAAAACTGCCAAAGAAACTTTCTTCAAAGTATAAACTCTACTTTAAAGTGTTGAGAGAGTTTATGAAGAATCGTCTACACTGTCTAATGAGTTTGGGATCGCAATCATTCAAAAGTTCGAAAGTTTTGGGTGCAATTGGCCATGCATGAATGTATTCTGAATTGCATTAACTCGGATTCGGTACGGCGGTGATTGTGTGCAAGTTTATTTATAATAATAATATAATAATACAAGATGATTCTGAAAGGACGTCTAACAAGTCTGCAAACTGTAACTGAAAGTGAGAAGGATAATTATTGTAAGAGTTGATCGAGTGTGGATGAAGTTAGAAGAGTGAAAAAGTATACTGTTACTACTAATGCTATTGAATTGTGACTTATTGCTTCAATAAAGTCGCAATGAATCGAGTATGTCTGAGATATCAATGCAAATGGATTCTTCTGAGGTATTTGTGGTTGTAGTGAGTAGGAATCTTAATTATCAACGAAACAATAATACTGCATTGATAATTAAAGTGTATTAGGGTAAAATATAAATATAATATTGGGCTATGTTACTAAGATACCCTCTCAAGAAGCTGGCTGCACCGTTGTGATGACGAGTGAAAGTTAGTTGCACTCGTTGAGTAGTTGAAGTGATTATTTGTAGTCAAAATAAGAAGGAAGATCCGATGAGCAAAATGCAGAAGGAGACGTCAGCAGCGGAGCATATCCAGTACGTAGGGCCTTATCGACTGGAGAAGACTCTGGGGAAAGGCCAAACAGGTAACGTATTGGGTTATCTTTCATCCAGGCTTTCCTCTCTTCGTGATTTTTTTGTTGTGGAATAATTCTTGCATTAGTCCCAGTGCAATTTACGTGTAGAGCTTTTACGAAGGCAGGTACTCAGATACAACAGAACTAAAAGGCTTCGTGAAAGATTCTTTCAAGCGGACTTAAATGGCACTACACTACACACACACTATCCTTTCGATCTCTTTCGTAGGAGATCTGTTTGTCTCTCTGGTTCTGTAGTTTCTGTTGATGATGATTACCGAAATCCTGAGATTTCTACTTATGTACCGGAAAGTGAATTAATGTTTTTGTTTAAAAGAACCTTTTGAGGGTTGCTTGTATTTTAAATGGGTACTTTAAATGCACTTGGCTCAAAAAGGAGTACATGTGCACTTCTCTTGATTTATTCTTTAGAAAGTCAACTCGAAAAAGACGTGATTGTATTCATGCCTGCCAGCTAAGACTTTGTGAAGAAAAGAGCTACACATGTGTGTAGTGTGTGTAGTGGTGTGTGTGTGTGTGTGTCTGTGTGTAGTAAGAATAACAATATATTCATCCCACGTAAAGAAAGTGTACACTTTTAACTGACTTATAATGTTAGTTTCTCTGTACCACAAACAACGTACATTTTGAGCTTGACATTAGCAGATATGTTAAAGAAAGTTCTAAATTGCATTATCGCCTATATGAATGCGTACAGTTTAAATTGTGAACGCATTGGGAATATTCGACACGTGCGGGTTAAGGATAAATATAGTCCTTGTACCTTTTCACCTTGTGAGTTTGCAGGCTTCAGCTCTTACGTGGTTACGTGTCGTGTAAATGTATACTTCACCACGAACAGCAGCAACGGACTTATTTTTAATGCCTTGCCACGTAATGTGTAATTACTCAAGACGACAAAGTTTATTAACTTTTCCTGTGCAAAACAGCGTATAAACAGAGTGAGAGTAGATTACGGTCTAGTCAGTAATGTTCCCACGCAATGTATGCAAATGATTGGAAGGAAAAGGCTCATGCACTCAAGTAAATAAAATACTTTTGGTAGATGTTTCCTACTTCCCAATAAAATGTATCTCAGTCTGGATGTTCATGTTGGAAGAGGAAGACTTCCATTTCTTTGGAAAAGAGGTGATAACGTAGGATACCGCGAGACTAACTCTTCGGTTAGGATGAAAACGAACTATACTAACATGCAACCGAACCTGAAATGATTCCAGGTATCTTATTTCTCCTTTGTAGCTTTTTCAGGTGGAGGTCAGGCTGTGTGCTATATATAAAATGTTCCCTTCGATGAGGTTTGGTAGAAAATATGTGTACCCTAGATTGAAGAAAATAGTTAGAGTAAATAATATACAAAATTGGACGTTGTGTGTATGGGAGACTGAATGAGTTGCATTTGAGGAAAAAGAAGGTATGAGATAGGAAGGAGGAGATGAGAGACAAAATATATTAGTGGATTAACTCGTTTCACGAAGTACGTATGGTGTGTGCTCTCTTGTAGCTCAAAATAATGAACCATCCACTTTCCCTTGCGTTTTTGGCATCCATTTCCTTTCTCTATATTTTGTTGTTTTGTTTGAAAAGAAAGACGAGAGTAGAAGAAGAGGGCAAAACTGAGTGAGTGAGTATGCATTCCAGCAGAAGGGGGAGAATTTTTATTTGCCTTCTACTTTCCTTTGAATAGACTTCTTCATCATCATATTCCAATGCTTGTGAGTGTATGTAGAGAGATAGACATGCCAGTGATGGCAACTTATGAAGTCACAGCTCTCCACACCTTCAACTTCAGTCTGCCATGTCGACTGTCAAGTAGCAGTGGGAGAAGATTTAATCGATCTCTCTGTTCACATTAACAACTGAAAGAGAGAGACCCAGAATTCCACCCAAATCTGTGTCTGTTCAAAACTACTGCTGGGAGGGAAGATTAATAATATGTATACGAATAATTGCTTGATGAACAGGAGATTCTCTTGGTTGTTAACTCATTAGATAATTGAAGAAACACTTCAAGCTGATTATTGAACAATAATGCGATTACCCCTCCGTGTTCATTAGTCTGTTTCATAAATCTTCGTCCCACATGGAGTGTCTCATCAAGAAGGCTAAAGTGAGTCTATAGAGTAAGCTAATATTTGTTAATTGAATCGAAGATGTGAGATCCAGGGAAACCTGCGTATGTGAGAGAACTTTCTTCTCATGAATATTGTTTTCTTCTTTAGTTCTTTGTAATTTCAGAATAATCCAAAAAACATGTTTGCGTCGTTTCCTTTAGTGGAAGGGACGTATAGGACAGGTAGACATAAAGTGACAGGAAACGAGGGGCATTTGAGGGCTTTGAAAGCAAATACGGGTGACTTGACAGTTCACATCTGAAGCAAGCAATGAAATTGTGTGGGATGAAAGTATGAAAGGTGTTTTCATGTGCTCATATGGAGTTTTGAAGAATAAACGGCGGTTGAAAACTATCAAGGAGATGTAAGTGACGAAAGATCTTTCACTCCGGAGCAAAAGAAGAAGCGGTTGTTCGATGCACCTTGTGTGGGCATTTTTGTTCCAGCAGACTAGCTTTTATTGTGATTTCATTATAGTAATTACTAAGAAATCCGATGCTCATTACACACAGAGGCGGAATTAGACATGTAGGTCGTAGGATGCATTGGATAGACTAAAAGCGCACTCACTGAAGACTTATCCGTCTTGAGCTGTCTTACGTCATCCGAAGAAGTTGCTCTTATCAAGAGATCTTTTCTTGTCCCCATGAGTGCAAAACAAATCCTCCAATATCTCATCCGAGAGAAGACAGAAATGAAAGCAGCATTGAGTCATAATCCATCTTTTGACATGACAATAATAACCATCCAATCGAGAGAAAGTACAGGTGTAGTATTATTGGTATTGGAATGTGAGTGCTTTCTAATAATCTCATATTATTTGGTCTGTCTTCGTTACGCCGTCTGAGTCTGAGTCGAAATGTCTAGAGATGCGATAAACTAAGTAGCAATATCGACTGTTAAAACAAAGGTGTTCGTATCATCAACCCGTGGGATGTTGTGTCAGTGTCAACCTGCAATAAAAATAAGTAGGTCTCAAAGATATCAGAGGTTTCCTCATCTACCCACACACACGTACAGCTGCTCGAGATTCAATATCGATTCAGTCGATGAGTGCACCGTACTGCCTCTTCAGATATTCTTTTCCACAATGACTTTTTGGCTTGTGTAACATAGTATTAAAGTTATGAAACGTATTATTACCCCTCTGAGCTCCACCGCTCACCTGTCTCTAGTTTCAGTGTTAACGTCTTTATGCTTTTACTTTCCTCTGTCATAATTGCCTTTCAGATGATTCACCCGAAGGGATGATTTATTGAGATCACCGTGGGCAGAGTAAACAAGGATGTTTCTTGGAAGCCTAGTTAGCAAGGGATAGTAGCTATAGCTCCACTGTAGATTTAATGAATCTAGCCATATCTACATATTCTGAGCTAGACTATGGAATTTCACTCCACGGAAAGTAAAAAGGCAAACAGATTTCACCCGCTTTGAATCCAAGCGTAATTGACGACCAAAGCTAGTGACTTCCGAGTACTCATAAAATCAATCTCGCTTCGAGAAACTACTTCGAGTGAATATCCTTGTGCAACTTCTTTTAAGTTTGTCATTAGTCAAAGAGAATTTAGAGTATGGAGAGAAAATTAAGCCTTGTTTACAAGAATTCAACTACGCAAAAGGTTTGGAATGAATATTGAACACACAGTTAACGTGGAGTTTAAGAACATTCAGATTTTTTCGTGCGATTCACGAATCATTTTATTATGCCGAACGGAAGTAAGCGGATTTGCCTGAAAGTATTTTATGAATTTTGTAAATGCAGGTCTTGTGAAGCTGGGTGTTCACTGTGTGACTGGAAAGAAAGTTGCCATAAAGATTATCAACAGGGAGAAGCTTAGTGAGTCCGTTTTGATGAAGGTAAGCGCAATGGTGCACCATTTCTTGAGTATGTTTTACATTTTCTTATTTTCTTTAAGAAAAAGTAGTTTCAGACTTCTCGTCTAAGCTTGCTTTCTTTCAACTAACCAATTATTCGTTGCTTTCAACCAAATCTCAGTAAACACATCCTCTCACGTGTTGCAAAAAAGTGGAATTGTACCGTGTAGCCTAAGGAAGCGTTGCAACTTCAACGAAAAACGTGACAAAGTGAAAGGTTTTTTCGTTTGCGCACATGTTGGATTGATCTTTTTCTACAAACAAAGTTAAATTGACCTTTATCGTGATTGTGATATATTTAGAGGGAACTTGAATCCCTTTGCTTAGACTGAGGATATGGTTACACTTTGCTTTCAATTAAATTAATGAACTTTGTTAAACTTTCTCCAGGTGGAACGAGAGATTGCCATTATGAAACTCATCGAACACCCTCATGTGCTTGGCCTGTTTGACGTGTATGAAAACAAGAAGTACCTGTAAGTCCACTTAACTTTCTCTAATTTTATGTCTAATTTGGAATAGTTGGAAAACTCGGGTCTACCCGTCTGCAAAGCTTATATAACATTAGAAACTTCATTTAAAGAATGAGTTCGTTTGTGCTGCAGTGAGATTGGTATGCTATTAGTAACTTGATATGATGTGGATAGGGACAGATAGTATTACCGCAACTTTTGGTCTTTGGGTATATAATATTGTCTGAGGAAGAATTTTGCCTTCAAGATAGAGAAAGTATGTACGTTGGAAGTGTACAGGGTGAAGTAGAGAGAGAGAGAGAGAGAGAGAGAGAGGTTGGAGTCGGAGGAGACAACCTTCCTTGGCAAAATCTCTTGTGCTGCATTGTTATAGCCTCCAGTAGTGTTGTGATGGGTTTACGTTGTTCAGCACGTGCGTTGAGTTCAGTTTTGAAATCGGAGGTTTCACTCTCCAGCCTCTTTCAGACCTTCCGTCTTTAGAAAGTATATCCGTAGGAAATAATGGATCTGGCTTATTCATGACAGACAATAAATGATTACAGCACAGTTTCGAAACTATTCGGAGAGAAGGGCAATTCACATCCGCAGTATTTCTTATCTGCTTAAAAAAGTAGTGTTGTGTAGTAGTAGACTTGTTCGAAAGAAATGCATTTAACCTCGAGTAATTTTTTGCCCAGTTTTTTGTGATTTCCTTTTTCATCGGTTCCAAATCCCGTATCTCTGTTCCACTTTCCTTCACATTTGGCAAACGAACTTTTCTCTTCAATGAAGAACCTCACTGGGTACTATTTTATGGGTTTCGACTAGTGGAAATGACATCTCATGCAATTTCAGCATACATTTGTACCCCCAACTTTTATACATTGTGTGAAGAAGCTTCACTATAACTCTTATTGTTTTTCCAGCTACCTCATCTTGGAACATGTATCCGGAGGAGAGTTATTCGATTACTTGGTCAAGAAAGGACGATTAACGCCCAAAGAAGCACGACGATTCTTTCGCCAAATCATCTCAGCCCTTGACTTCTGCCACAGTCATTCTATATGGTGAGTAGCTTCCATCCTCGGCTTATTGACAAGCTGTTTTGGTATACGTTACATTCTCAAGGTAAAGAGGTTCATTGAGGACTTCTGGTGAATCATTACTATTCAATGGAGACATGTCATAAGAGATCTTACCTTTCACTGTCTCAAATTTCATCTAGCACAATTGTACTGCAAACTCCAGTCTCCTTAGTTTTAGCAATCTGATAATCTCAATTGAGATGCGGAGACTGAAATGTCACGTCTGTGTCAGAACCAGCTGTGAAATGTAATATGGTTCTGTTGTGAAATTCATACCTCCCTTTGTGATCCATGAAACTTACCTAACCTATGTCATTTCCCTTTGTAATTCAAACACATCAAAAATTTGTGTTGTGTAATGAAGCTTCCTTGTCAAATATCACTCCTTACATTTTAGGATCCTATGCGGTGTTTGGAGCGATGAGACTTGTAATGAAAGTTTAAAAAACATTCTTTCTTGGCTTTCTTCGTAAAATTAGTGAACTATAAAGTGAAAGTGATGAAAAAATAAATCATTTTTGATCGATTGAGCAACACTTTTACTTCCAGTTTCCTCGTAAAACTTTTAATATACAATATACGAGTTTTATTAGTTTCTTCACAATGCTCTGCCGCCATTGTATATACTACTGTGTGTGATTTCTAAATGCGATATGTTTTATTGTGTTCATGACTTTCTTCGCTCAGCAAGAGTTTAGTTTATTCCGGAGAAAGAAAGTATTTTATAAATCAAATCTATTTGTACGTGTAATGTGTAAAATACATTTGGAGAAAGGAAACAGATGTTGGATCATTTTATTCTTTGAGATAAGATTGAGTGGATGATAAATTGAAGAATGAAATAAAGAAACCTTGCAAAAATTTGCAAACAGCTTCAAGTACAAAAGTACAACGAGAACCTGGCCAATTCAACTACAATTGTACTTATTATTAGAAACTTCAAAGAATTCGAACAATAACGGTAACTACGCGTACAAAGTACACTAACGTTCAGTTGATGCCTTTGTGGTTTTCCAATTTCAAAATTCAAAGAGCAGATTGTGGAACTCTTATTTTAGAACGTTGGCCAGGTGATCAACGATACACTCACAGTTTGCAGATGCTGATGAAACCTATTGTAGATTGTGGCTTTGTATTTTATGATCTAAAAACTAAAATACGGCTTCGCTACTTGAGCCCCTGACAGTAAAAAGTAGTTCAAATCCCCAGCATTAGCCGAGTTGTCTCTCGCGGTTTCACTTTGTAGATTGGATTGGAAATTGAGGCCTTCCGCTTTTATTTATAGCGTTTTATACCTTCTAGAGATGACTGTGAACTGTGAACCAAAGAGATAATAATTGAGAATTGTGCTTCTCCATCCGAAGGAAATCTATTTCTGATGCTTTTTTGTCAATTACAGTCATCGAGATCTCAAGCCTGAAAACTTACTGCTAGACGAAAAGAACAATATTAAAATTGCGGACTTTGGAATGGCTTCATTGCAACCTGAGGGAAGTATGCTGGAGACAAGTTGCGGGTCACCTCACTATGCCTGCCCGGAAGTGATTAGGGTGAGTTCGAATTGTCTTTCTACAGACGTCTTTCAGCCTGAGATGGGTTTTTTTCTGCGCCCAGTCTGTTCGACAATTCGCAGTTTTATAGAGGGAGGTCTAGTATATCTGCATTGGGAGGTCTGTAGTATAGCTGCATTATACTTGGAAACCTTTCAAGGTTATAAAGTGGTTTTTTGTTTACTACATTCGGTCTGGCAAAAAGTGAGGACTTTAGTGAGAGCAGCCTGAAGTATTCAATTGAGGCTGCACGAGTTATAATAAAAGCTGTGAGCCAGCGTGCGTAATTAAAGGCCATAAACGACGTAACGCACTCGGGCCAAGAAATATTGTTCAATAAATATGTAAACGAGAAAGGAGAGTAGTGGAGGACAGAAGTAATAAATCCCCGTGGTTGGTAGGAATATAATGGGTGAGATTATGTAAAACTAACTGAATTTGGGTATGTTTTGTTGGTTCCATTGTGGATGGAATAAATTCAGGGTGAGAAATATGACGGGAAGAAAGCTGATGTCTGGTCCTGTGGAGTAATCTTGTATGCTCTCCTCGTCGGGGCTTTACCCTTTGACGATGACAATCTAAGACAACTTTTGGAGAAAGTTAAAAGAGGAGTGTTTCACATCCCCCATTTCGTCCCACCTGACTGCCAGAACTTACTCCGTGGAATGATAGAAGTCTGTCCGGACAAGCGACTGACGGTAAGTTTCCGCGGTCTCCTCTCTCTCTCTCTCTCTAATTTATACACTCTCATAACTGAAACACACACACTAAATCAGAGTCATACTGCAGAGCAGAGAGTCTTCTTAATTGCAAAACATGACAGGCCTAAAAGAATCCCACGCAACTTTGTACGGAGAGGAGCTATATAGCAAGCAGGTGGATGTTTATGTATTTGTTCTTCTACTGGCATCAGTTGGAGTGAAGGAGGAAGATTAAAATATCTCGAGAACAATACAAGTTCGAGGAGAGCAGTTGCACCGAATGGTTGTACAATAGTGGACGTGTTTACCATGATGATGACTTTGGTGAAATGTGTGTAAGCACCAAGTGAGATAATTGCTTGTGCCAAATCAGCCACGAACTCATATGGTAGTGATTAAGATTGATCACAGAGCTAACAAAAGAGTTGGTTAGTAGTTAGCTGGTTGGTAGTAGTAGCCAGTAGGAATTGCAGTGAGTATGCAATGCACCGAAGAGATTAGAGCCGGGAACAATGGTGGAGGAAGATGTGGAACAATGTATTTTTGGGTCAGCCCGAATGAACACTCCTTCCTTCTTCTTCAATAGGGATGTTTCAATTAGTCCACCCGACTACAATAGCCCTTGTGTTTTTAATCCCATAAATCTTTTCGAAAAGGAAACTCTCGTCGTCCCATTTCATTTCTCTGGTTATTCTTTTCTCCTTTTTGGCTGGAGGGTTGGAGGAACAAGTAAAAGAAAGAGACGGCGAAATTCAACTTATCTGATAGCACAGCTCATTGAAGGCGTTCCTACGGACTTAAGAAAGTAAATGTGTGAGTGGAACATGACTTACTTTTATTGCTTAGGTTGTGAAAATTAGATGGGAAAAGTCTCGATTTTTCCTAAATCTTCGTGGAAAAAAGTAAATTGGGGAGAGATTCTGGGCTTGCTGAAAATTTTGTAAGTTGCTGAAAGAGGAGGTTTGGTGGTGGTGAAGGGTGGTGGTGTTGGTGGTGGTTGTTGTGTGTGCATCCCGTTGGAACTTGGAACTTGTAAAGTTTGATGGGAGATTTTTCATGCAGAAGTGGAAACATTTTTGACAGTGAAGAAGGAAGAACACGCTAAAATACTTAGTTGATCATTCATGTATTCGTTTCTTGAAGAAGATGACTCGTATAAGGACATGAATTTGTTGATTCAGAAAATGGAAAATTTATAGTGGAGAAAACAAGCCAGTGTGGAGAAAGTATCTTCTAAGCTGAACAACTTCTGGACAGTCTAGTAAGAGTGAGCAAGAAATATGTTTCGTATTAGCTTAGAACTGTAACTAACGAGCTGAAGAAGACTTGGGTTTGAGCATAACAACGCTGCCTCCTCCAAATATCTTGTCCATGCATGTGTGTGTGTTCATCTTGAATTTACTTTCGCTGCTTTTCAACCACGACAACGACTGAAACGACAACCTACTTTACTAGAATGTAGATGAATACAAGAGATACATTTTATGACAAAGTAGATATCAAATAACGCAGTTTTATGTATCTTGGCTGAGTTCCTACTTTCTGAATTCATTTCTTTGCAGATCTTCAAATCTGCAGTTGAGAGCAATTCGTAGAGATTTTTCATGACTCAAATTGTACGAAGAAAGAATTAATATTCACGAATGGTGGGTACTCGCGAGCATTTCAGTATCAGTGCATCTTTTTCATTGTATTTAAAGGTTAACTTTTAGTGAACGAACTTTTCTGATAGAACGTCCTTTGGTAGGCATCAGGGGAATAGGCTTATTTTGAATTAAATATTAATGCAGTTGTTGAATTATATGGCTACCATACAATTAACGTTTGTTTGACCTTTGACGTAACTTGAACCAAGTAAATGTTATACTACAACACAAATGTAACAACTAGAGCAAACCTATCGGTAGGCTAAGTGATTTTTAAGCACACGGCAAAAAAGCAGTTTGACGTAACCGGGGACTTATAGTTGGCTTGAAGAGTTTCCAGATAAAGAGATTATAATTGTCAGCATAGGAATAGAACTAGTGTGTTAACTATGCATGTGAGTTGTATAAGATGAAGTCATACAAGAAGACGATTACGAATTTTGGCACGATGAGTGCGTACATCAAAGACTTCTGCATATTTTCCACCTTGTTCCAAAAGAAAGCGTGACCAGTGAGAGTGAGTAAGCATTGCGATGAGCTTCCTCACACACAATTTATTATAATGTTTGAGAAGTCAATAACGGATTTAGTGAGAATGGTTAATGGTCGTTAGACGTTGGGAAAAAGTGGCTTTTTAGCAATTTCCCTTCTCAAGAGCTCAAACAGAAGGAATAAAAATGTAAGTTATATGACGACAATGCTGATTTCATCTCTGTGTTTGATTCATTCAGTCGTATTGTTGGAAGTGTGCAGCAGTAGCTGGTGGTGTAGTTGGTAGTTGGTAGGAAGGAATAAGCAGTTAGACACATTTGATAGTACGACTTGAGAGCGGATTTGCTTTCCCCAATGGATTGTTAGTGTGCATTCACATTGTATTTTCTCTTGAAAGTTGGCTAAGAGTGGATGGATCCTTTACATATGGGAGAGAGTATAATGGAAAGGATTCTTCACTAGATACTTTGTGTAATGTTCTCTAGTGTATAAAAACAGAATTCTTTGCCTAGAAGGCTGACTCTAAAGAATTACTCGCTTGAGTCAGACGCTACTTACGCTGAGTTATGGGGAGCTGCAGCATATCTGCAGCTTCAGTATGCTGTTCAAATTTCAACTGACTTCCTCCAGTAATAGGATTTCATTGACACAGCCCTATTATTGTTTTACATTGTGACCTACTTTCCCAACTTATGTTTATAGATGTTGTGAAATGATCGTCGTAGAAAACTAGCGTCCCTTCATTTCCATGATTTGTGGTGGAGTAGAAAGAAAATAGAGAAGTTTGGGGGGACCGAAAAGTCTGAAAAGGAAGTTTGTCTGTCACATGGAAGGTCGTTTTTGAATGGGGATTCACAAAATACCCATGAAACGTAACAATAGAAGAGGAAGGAGTGTTGAGTTAGTCCAAGAAATTTTTCTTTGGTCATGTGTAATGTCAAAAGACATTAGATTGACAATGCGTTTGCTATCGTACAATCGCAGCTTATGGGTATATACTTACTTACGTTTGTGTATATGTGTCATGTAACCCGAATAGGATTGTGCAATGTGGGTAACTTTCTACTTGAACCTCTGGAGACAGCAGTGAAAGTAGAGAGAAAGAATGGTGGCTGGTGGCCATTTGACTAAAGCACAGACAAGATGATCCAATATTCCATTTAAGAGGGATGACAGTGTCTCGAGATGCTCAATGGATGTTTGAAAAGCGTGACATCCTCTTAACTAGACCTGTACATGATCCGTAAAGCTACTTAAACGGAAATCCCTCTCAGAAGTCAAACCTCCACCGGACTGCCTGGACTCTCAGTTACTGCATCGTGAAAAAAGTTTCAAAAATAGATTTATATCCTGCTAGGAACCTTAGTTCAAAATATTTTAGGATCCCACAACATCTCACAGCAAATGGAGTGTGGACTCGTCGTCTGGTCGTCTATTTCAATTGGATACTTCTTCTCCGGTTGTGTGTGTGTGTGTCTGGTTGGATGTGTCCAAGGACTTTGTGTAACTTATTATCTTATTATTACTCTAAGAGTTTTATTGGATTTTGGCTGCCACACGGACAACGGAACTATAGGGTTTTAATAAAGTTTATTAGGACAGGCCAGTAAATTTAGGGATGTTGTTGGAAACGTATATAGTTTTATGTGAACTGAGACCCTACGGCACATATACCTACGAGAGCTCAGCTTGGTTAAACTACAAAGGTACTTTATGTAAACACCAATGTCGATTAATTTTTAGGTTTCCACCTGCCATATGAATTATGGAGGTGTGTCAGGCTGCGTTATACTTTAACTGATATTTTGTACATGACATTCATGATGAAGATGGTGGTTGGCTGAGCTCAGAAACTGCGGAAGTTGCTTTCCCTAGGAATAATTTTCCTTTTAGATTCGCGCAGAATACAGGAAGAACTCTGCTTCCTGAGTGCTGAGCGAATAGAGAGAGTGCTACACATACACATACATAGATATATATGTACATCTATACATATATTCATTCATATATTTCATATATATTAATCTACAACTGAATGGATTCTATTGCGAACTTTAGCCTCAGGATGAAAGACAGTACTCAATAAATTAAATGTATGCGAAAAATTTAAAATTATAAAAGGAAGTGGTAACCGTAGTTTCGTATCGTGAGTCGGGCCTTAACAGAGTTATGCAAGTGAAGGTCCTTTGGGACTCTCATCATTGTCTTTTCCATTACTAACTCCATATCCAAAAATTACGCCTACAAAGCACCTCTCGAGAATTGAACTAGTCATATACACAATACACACAGACAGCGTGTGCTTGTCTGCTTCGAACTAGTTAAATGTGCTTCTCTAATGAAGGAAGACACACTATCTCATCATCATACTGTAATGGAAGATGTGAAAGTAAATTTTATTACCGTCTTAATTACCTCACTTGAGGTTAATTTTCTCAAGGTTCTTTCTAAAGTGAATGTCGCTATTCTGCTACTCAAGTTGCCCCGTTAATTAAAACGAGGAGACAGTTCTTCTTGAACTTTCACCAGTAGTGAAAGCAGATCGTGTCTAGTTTATCAATGACTGTATGTGTGTGTCTTGTATTCTCACGGTGTGTGCTGTAGAGTTTAGAATTGGTCGATAAAGACAAACGAGAGTACCTCAATTCCTCCTATTGATTACCAAGGACAAACTTGCTTCTCAGAAGTGTATACACTCCAGACGACGCACAGGATGGAGCTTGTAACTTTCCCTCTCCTAAAATTACTGCCCAGCAGGATACTTAACGTTAAATATAATTTATTTCCACGTTGAATATAATCACGCTGTGATGAAGCAATGATATAGGAGAAGGTTGCTAGGTTGTAAGTTAAAGTAATTTTCCAAACTACAAGGCCGTCTGCAAACTAATTTCTTGTCGCAAATGAACTAAAGCTGCTGACACAATCGCTTACCCATAATAATATATTATTTCACTTCAAGAGTTCTTCCAAGAGGCCAGATTCCGGAGTAATTCAAAAGAGAAAGTAATTATGCATGATCATGCAAGAAAAAGGAGGAGAGAAACAAAGTTAATGTTATTCTCACCAAAGCAACACCTTTGATTAATTAAGTTTCTTGTTTTTTATTTCGTCTCTTGTCGCTTTTTAGGGTTTCCAAAGAGAATAGAGGAACTTTTGTTATTCAGGATGTCAATTAAGTGCTCGTTGACGATGGTGATGAGGACAAAGCGTGGGTGTTTAACAACAGGGTATTCAGAGTTTTTTCGCATTGTCAGGTGAAATTTCCTCAAGTGAAATTGGTTTTTTATACTTTGAATGGGAACTCACTGTACATGGGGTATTTTTGTAAACCAATTGGATGCCCAAAGCATAAATTATTATACGGGGTGTATGTATTTAGCCTGCCCACATATTTGCTCATAAAAATACACCTGTTTGTTTGTTATTATGGTTTCTCAGTTATTTGTAGACCTGTAATTGGTATTTCACACAGTACGAA
>JAQGBV010001539.1:0-15112 GCA_034698685.1 Isotomurus pseudopalustris
TTGTGCAATTCATAAATTACAGGTATAGATTGTAGATTCAAATTCAAAGTTCTTTCAATCATTCTGACTTTCAGACTTTTGTTATTGGCATTTCACAACATTAAGCAACAATTCCTCCACGTCGATTTCTTCCTCACATAATCGACAAAATCAGTTTCGCTTGATTTTAACGTGATGGTAAAAACAATCGTTTGATGGATTGTGAAATTTCGGAAACTCAAACACGGTCAAGGTGTCTAAAAGTCTCTTCTTCTTATGACTGACGCTAGCAAACACACATTCTTCTATGAAGATGAAATACTTCTCAACAAAGCGTGTCACATCGATCTTGAGATTGATTATACATCTGTCTCGCACAGCGTAGAAACATCATTAATTTCATTTTGGGGGAAAGTAACCCATGCATGTGGGTCCAATCGATTAATCCCCTGGCTTACCTTTCTACAGCACACACCAATCTAATTAAATTATTTTCCACGGCTATCTCCCCGAATGGAGAATTCTACCTCCCTCCGTCCTTTCACCAAAACTAGCAGACAAAGTTTTTCACTTTCATTTCTCCGCCCACCACATGATCTATTTTCTAAACTTTTACACTCTTCCCAATTCGTATAGAATTTAACTGAAAATTAATTCACCAGAAAGGAAAGAATTACTTTAAGTTTAAAAACACCAACACATTCTACATCAGAACGTGCAGAGGAATGAAATTTCAATTAACATAAATATAACTTTCACCTGTTTCTTTCTGAAGTTATTTTCAACAACAAGCAGATGAAAGAAAAATTCATATTCATTCAGAAAAATGCGGCCTACTACATAGATGAGAAGGATGTAGGACACTGGAAAAACCGGGTGAAAACCTGGATGTCCTTCTTACAACATTTCGTAATGCAGGTTATTGGAGAATAGTGGTGGAAAAGTAATGTTTAACCTGGTTTGGAGATGTCAGAAGAAGTTGAGATGTCTGGAGAAGTTTTCTCCTTACTCAAGTTGAAGTCTCCGCAGGACATGGAATTTTAAGTAGGAAGATCTAAGGTAAAATAATGCGATCATCCTAAAGTCCTCGTTGAATGATGACTTTCGAAAACCATTTGTTCCTGTCTTACTCTTGACAAGAGTTAGTTTAAATCAAGTTTGTGATAACCTGATTCCACCATTGAGGGACGACATAGGAAAATTATGGAAAACGCTCTCTCTCTCTCTCTCAGAGCTTACATTTCCAGTTAAGGGAATTACGTAAACCTTTTATAGTTCACTCTGATCTCCCATGTGGAAATCATTCACCATATACACATACACTCAACTGTGTTTCAAACAAAGGGATTGATGTACTTATCCTTGCATGAACCACAGAGGACAAGAGTGGTAGATGGAAGACACAGAAAAACGAGATAGGAGTAATGGAAACACGAACAGGAGGAAATAATGATACTGGAAGTGAAAGGTGCAGCCCAAGTTGATTTCCTGTGTGCATTCCACCACACAACACGGGCAGGAAGGAGAGGGTGAGAAAACGTGTTGAGTTGGAGTTCTATCATTTGCATTTTTTGTTGTAATGCCACTGATAGCGAGATGACAAACATCAATGGTATGATTACAATGTTGAATGTAGCATCAACAGGTCCGATCGAGTATCTAAAGCTAAGATTAATTGCTCTACATTAACATGCAGTCATATCACGAAAAGAAGTTTACTTGTGTCAAGCTTGCGAAATAGAAAATCATACTAATGCTTCAAAACTATATAAAATAGTTCATTATTAGAACGCTACTATTTGAGATATAAATTCGAGGGGCATAAGAGGACACTGAAATAATTGAATCTTTCCAACATTATTTTTATATCTTCATTAGATAGCAAAGCTAAAAAATAATAATGGTCATAATATGACCAAACATTTATCAGTTATTTTACTTCAACCAATTTTTATTAAACTTAGACAAACAGCTAAAACAAGTTAGTTTCTCGGTTATAACTTGTTCTGTTGTTATACTATCTACGAATTTTCTGTACCTGCAACACCGGAATACCAGCATTTTTCTGTTACGCTTTAGTCTCTAAAAACATCAAGAATTAGAATCAAGAAGAAAATTTTCTAAAACCAAGTAATATTAAAATGGTTCACAACGATTCTGAAAGTTTAATAACAGTAATAAATACATAAAAACAGAAACATGTGTCGGTAAACATTCCATTTTAAATGCGAACACACTCACTGAGAGTTTCTTACGTTATTTCGCCATACTTTATGTACGTAAGCAACATAGGTATGACTTACAGCTTGCTTCATGAAATCATAACTTGGTTTGTAGTATAAAATATCTTTGGTTGTGTTATGAATACTATGCGCGTTTCTAAAATTCTATGATTTAATACAGTCATTTATATGTAGAGGCTGTATGCTAAGCACTGACTTGTAAAAATGCACTCATGGAAAGCGAACTTTCATTACTACCATTCAAAGACGTGAAATACAGATAGATATGGATCAGGTACTGCAGATCATGTCACATACTACTAATAGAAACTTTGATGACTCTAGGTAGCTGGAATATCTTTCATTATCATGGAACACATTACCACTGAAGTAGAATTATTTTTCATGAAAGTAACTAATGCTGCGTATCGTAGCATTAGTCGCATGAAGTCATTACTACGAACCTGTAACAACACAGCTTAACTTAACTAGTATCAAGATGGGCCGAATGATTCGTCAATCGAATTCGAATCTTCCTCAATGATGGCCTCAAGTTCATATTTCGCTTTTTCTTCTACTTGAAACACTTTGTCTACTTTGCGCTAAGAACGTCTTATTTCGTGCTTCTGCATGCTTATGGTGAAGAGCTATTCCATAGTGGTAGAAGGCTGATTGTAGTAACTTGTCCTCCATTTCACGAACCTGGCGCATTTTTTCCATCTCCTCCAGCTTGCTGGAGTCCATCCCGGGTGCAGATGTTGGCTCAAGGGCTTTGATAACACTTTGCGCTTTCTCCATACATTTTTCTAAAATAAGAAAAAGTTTCACATACACAACCCTGAGGCCCCAATACGGTTGGGAAAAAACAAAATATTTTTACAAAACTTACTGTACTGTTCTTCTTTTTTCCTCAGCTCATCATCTTTCGTAGCAACTGTCAACTCCAGTCTTTTTACCTTCTCATCAAAGGATGCTTTCAAATCAACCAATTCCTGTGCCTTGGCCAGCAATGCCTTATCCAATTCCTCTTCATGCTTACGTAGTTGTCCGACTAAAATTTTTGATCCTTCAAATGAAGAATCATTTTCTATAGCAGATCTAAGGTCTTCTTGTAGTTTCTTATTTTCAAGCTGCAATAATAAATCCAGTTAAGGACAGTATATTTATAATGGTTCAAGTATATCTACATGTGCAATCACCTCAAGACGTATAAGCTTCTGTCTAACCAGCGGAGGTAACAACTCAATAGAATCTACTGAAGCACCAGTCATGTTTGATAAGGCTCCATCCGAAGATACACCTGCTGCAGTCAGTCTTAGCTCTTCCACTTCCTCAGTCATCCTGATTTTTTCTTCTTGCAAGGTTTCTATTTGACCCTGTACAGTTTCTAACTTCTCTCTGGCTTTGCTGCAGTCGAAATTAGCCTTGTTCGCTAGATTTATATCATAAGTGTTATACAGTATTAATTACGGAAAAACGAATAATTCCACAGTTCAGGCTGTTCAGTTATTCTCATACACTTACCTTTATGTTTCTCTTGAGATAACTGCTGCTGTGTCTCAGCTAAATCCTTCTTCAAACTCTCAATTTGACTTTTGAAGTTCTGGATTTTCTTATTTTCGTCTGATAATGAGAAGTTGCTCTGAAAATTGACAAATTATTTTACATAGTGCTTTAACAAGCAGTCAACAGCTTTGTAGAAAGAAGAATATTATTATGAGTTCAAACGAAGTTTTAGCAAAAGGTCCTTAGATACCTTCATTAACTCAATGTTCTTTTCCTCAACTAGTTTTAGATTTTGCTTAAGGTCTGCCATTTCTTCAAGTTTCTTCTGGTACAACTTCATTTGCTTTTCGTACTGCGATGCTTTTGCAGCAGCTTCCCGTAATGAGTCCATTTCGTCCTTTAGGCGAACCACTTCCTCTTCAGCACTAGCTGCTGATGCCATCTTAAAATGTGTCTCACTGATTTCTTTTTGTAAGACCTAAATTAGTGAACATAATATAACGTTATTAAAAATAGCTTACTCCCTATTACAGTTTGGGCTTAATGTATTTTACCTGATTTTTAACTTTAAAGTCGTCTACAATAGCTTCAAGCTCATAGTTTCTTTCTCGAAGTTGTTCTATTTCGCGTTTATTTTCCTCCTGTACACGCAAGGACATGTGTATGGACTCTGGGTCGTTGAGATTTCCGCTAAGTTGTGATTGAAGTTTTTCATTTTCTGATATAAGAGTGGCTTTTTCTACTGTCATCTGCGACACTTTTTGGGTGAGCTCGTGGCATTGCTACAAACAAACATTATAAAACCACAAATGCATATTTTCTGACGCTTGTAATTGTTATTTTGTATATGTACGTGTCTTACCTGTGAAAGCCTCTCCTTATCGTCTTGCAAAGCTGCAATTTCATCGCGAGCCTTCTTCAATTGCATTTCAATCACATCTTCTCCCCCACTGACTCTTTCTTCATTCGCCTCCATTATTTCTTGAATAGCTGATACTATTTCTGCCTGCAATTTAATCCAATGGTATGGTTCTTATTACTATAACCGCACGCAAACCAATATGCACAAATGTAGCATTGTTTTTGGACAGACATCAACTAGATCACTACCAACAAGCTTAGCTGAAAATCTCACTTACTTGTACGCTGGTTTCCATTGTCCTAATGGAACTTATGAATTCCTCACGTCGAGGACTGTTTACGGCACACACAAGTAATAACTGAAGAAGACGACTGATTTCCCGAATATCTCCTGAAGTCATTATTCTGGGGATGTTAGGCACCACAGAGTTAGGGATGGTATGTCCCACCTACATATTCACACAATATTTGATTCGAATTCATGACAATACAAATCGCGTGTTTCGATCGCAAATGCACACTATGAAATACTTTGACGAGCTAACTCCTCCGTTTATCACGGCCTTGCACAAAAATTAATTTTCTACTAAAGAGAAGAAAGCTTTTTTATTGCTGTTTTGAAATCTCAGATAAAAATAATTATTGTTATGTCCCTAGTCTTTTAGGCCTACAGATATACCACATATCAGCACAACAACGTAAATTGCTAATACTTTTCCTCAGCTGAGTTAAAATTTAACAAAGATATACAAGTGGCAGAGTTTCATGCTGCAACAGCATTCAACCATGATTGCAATATGATGTAAGATTCGAGATATAAATAACAAGTTTTAGTTGCCTACATACAGTCTGCAGAACACCATGGATGAAAAGGTACAGATTTTATTATCACATACCCAAACCTTCTACGTAGATAGTAGATAGATGAAGGAGTTAGACTGGCAACAGCTCAAATATGAATTAATTTAATGGAGTAGCTAAATACAAGGTCACTTTAAAAGTCTTTTCGTCTTTTGGTCAATAGCCGGCAGACAGTGAAGCTAGAAGGCTGGGTATCATATTAAGACTTCTAGGGAGAATCTTGCTCAAAATTATTCTTTCGAGTAAAAATTACGAAAATAAACGTGTCATTAGCGAGAACCTAAAACACAAAGTGTAAGTAGGAACTGGATGCATTTGCATAATTACACTTGCAAGCTTAGTTACTTATTGTTCATTTTTATTTCTTGACTGCCACATTAGTGTTGTACTTACTTGAACAGATAGGTACTCCTTCATTTGCTTATTCAAATGAATTAAAGGCGTGGAATCGCTAGGTGAGGTTTTCAAATCACGAAAGAAGTCAGGATCAATAACTTCTTTAAGAATTTTGGATAACATCACACCATCCTTGAAATCCTCCGATGTAGGACGGGAGTTTCTTTGAATGAATGGGGAAAGGCTCCCTACCCAGTTGAACAAGCTTTCACTCATAGACCCCATCGTTGGATCCCCCTTCAACTGCAAAAAAAAGAAAAATATTCACAAGACGTGTCTGAAAATGCAACTGAGCAATTAAACAACTGCCACTGAGCTCGCATTTAAACCATATAATATTAACTGACCTAATCATGCGAAGTTTAAAGACAGAATGGCAACAGACGGGACGAGTTGTAGAATATTACTATCTTTCGTTTAATTGCAAGATGATGAAGCTTCCTTACTGGCAACGGCAACTGCCTGCTAATTTACATGTGTAGGTTGGAAGGAAACCCTCGATCTAATTGCAACTTAATTAAGTATACCTACGCTTTCAAATAAACAACTGCCTGACTTATTATAATGAATTTCTCTAATAATCAAGTCAAACTGTGTGGTGTTGCTTTTCTCAGCCTTTCTAAAACGTGACACCGAAGACACAACAAGAGCCTGGGATTCGACTTACGATGGTTAACAAAGGGTAAATTGATGCAGTTGACAGTGACAGAGTTGCACTTGTCTGCATTGCATCGTCTTCCAACCGAGAATTCTGAACAATTGTAACTCACACTTTGTTCACAATCAACTTAACTCTTGAGAACATTTCAGAATTCAGATCCCAGATCCTACGTCTAGATTCTAGATTGTTAGAGGCAGAAATTCAAGTTTTAACTCTCATGGTGCAAGTAGATTGTCTGCTCACATCTCGAGCTTAGCTTTCAAATGAACTCTCATAACTCATGATAGATTTTTAAGCCTTCTCAGTTGTCTTCTGCGAAAAATGGTGACTCAACAGTTTTCAGTGCATAATAATTTAGTCTCTTAGCTTAATTGTCTAGTCAGTATGATAACACACATTAAAAACGCATTGTTATTTATTCATATTCATATTGACCATCCCACCGTTTAGCCTATTCTCTAAAAAGTTACATAAATGGAAACGAATGAATGGATGCATTGTTGTCAAATGACTAAACAAAATAAGAAGATGTGATTTATCCCTCTTTCGCAGACTTTTATGATTCTACTTTTGGTTTCTTATTATGTTTTATAATTATTGTTAATCTTATTCCATCTTATCTATGACATCGTATAAACCACTCTTCATCGTTGTTTAATTACTGCTCCTCAGCTACATAATGAGCGAAATTCCACCTCATGCATAAAGATTGTCATAAAGACTTTATTGAAAAGAAAAATTTTAACCTGTACTCTCAAATTGGTATTAGAAGCGTAATTAACTAATATTTATTCCAATAAACAAAACGAACCTGTTTGCTGCTGTTTGAAATGGAGTTGACATAAGAGAAACAACTCAACAACTGTCCACTAACAACTCATGAAATGAGTAATGAATGAATAGCACTTTTAGGAAATGCTGTTCGCCTGAGAGCTTAGAGTTTGCGAGCTACTGGACTTGTTTCTTATTAAAATTGAGTTAGATGTTAGATCTAATAATCATACTAATCTCGTAGAGGTGATCCCTCTCGTCTGTACCACCAATCATTTAAATCATATCTTTCATATCACTATCACTTCATCATGATCAAAGACTTCTTACGCGTTCTTCCTGAGTAGCTGTCAGCTCATAGTTTCGTAGACGTTGACGTGTAACAGACACGAGACAAAAAGTGTCGATGAATGAACAGCAACACAATAACAAAAGACTCTCAATAGGGTAAAGCCCCATGCAATTATACTGAATAAAAGAGAAACTTTACCTACTTTCGGAGTAATTGCAGTTAACAATGCACCACACTTCATATATAGTCGATGGCCGAATGTTTAAATCATAATGGATTGAAAGTAATGAACTTTTTTCTTTATTTCTTTAACCAAAGTAATAATAATAATATTAAGACTCGCGAATTTCTTCATTCCCAATCTCTGCTTATACTTCTGACCATAATTTCATCTGTAGAATACCAAAAGCTCATCTCAGCTAACCTTCTTTCCTTACTAGATCATGTCCTACAGCACAACTTCCTTCACTAAAAGAAACTCCTGCTACATTTTCAGAATGCAAGTTACAAGAAGAAGAAAGGATAAAGAATCTCATTGAATAGCGCATTGTTGGTGTGCGATTCGGGATTATCGCTACGCATCCACAACTTTACACCCTCTATAAATCATTTACCATTAGTACATGCATTTTTCCGTCGATTGTGGAGCATCACGAAGATCTACAACTACAACCTACACTACATACAAATTCTCAGCAACACTCATCTTCTTATTACAAACATTTTCAATCTGCTCACACAGATATGAATCACCACTAGATAGAGGAATCAAAAATTTGGTCAACTTTACTAACCAACCAACCTAATTTACAACAGCTGAGCATGAGCTACACACGTTTTGTCTAGCAAGCCTTTAAAAAATAATGCCTATGATATACAGAACGATAAAATAATGCCAAGCCAAAATGAATGAATCACTTCTGAATGAATTATAGTTTTAGTTGTGATTAATAAACTCCATTAAGATATGACTCACAAACTCATGCCTTGCAATTACCTCCGACAATGAGCATAGCATCGTTGTAACATATTTATTGCTATTACGCGCATACAATTAAAATGACGGAAGGGTTATCCTTTACTTTAGGTATAACGCTTATCGCATATCTGATCCTGATAGCCCTTGAGTGAGCAGTAAAATTTAATAAGTGCAATTTCATTCAGTTTCAAAATTTTGAATACCAGGAACTCAAATTCCAAACCATGTGCTATATGACTCAAAATTAAAAAATTTACGCAACAACTAATTACTCTTATAACTCCTACGATGACTAATGTGCATAAAGTCTATATAGTATCTAATCATAATTACTGACTTAAATTTAATATTACTTAAAACATGAGATACTTACGAGGTAAATTTTGTCCTTCTTAGCACAAGAAATCCAATGAGGTTAAACTACACTCTGTGCAACGACGATTGTTACGTGGATTGTCACTTGTCATTAATTATTTAAATTCTTTGAGAAACAATAAACCAACACTCAAGTGAAAAATCCCACAGGCTGATGTAACTCACTTGTGTGCCCTATTAATAATACTCCTCCCGATGTTCCCAGCACACTGGCTGGTGATGACGAGAGTAAATCAGACTGACTGTTGTAGTGTGACTGCCTTATCCATTAGTTTAATTGATAAGGGAGATTAATTAACAGGTGAGTTGTATCGTCCCGTATCGGAGGAAATGTTCTCTAGCTCATGTTGATTCTTCCTCACACAACAATATAAATAACATTGAACTGTTTTGAAAGGAGCCAGCGAGTCATCGGTGTAGGGGCAGGTGCAACTCAGCCCCGCCAAATTCAAACTTCCTATTGTTCCATTCAACACCACTGTCATTATAAACACGACGATACAATAACAACCCTATTGATAACAACAACAACACAATTTTGCTAGTTTTTGATTGTAGATTGTTCGGAAAATGTGAGTGAATATTTATTTCTCATTTTACGAAAGGACACACATAAGAATAGTCAACGCTTTGGATATTTCTGTACTTGCAACAGGTTAGAGGTTGTTAACGCTTGTGGTTTAGGTTAACGATAGCTGCGAATTTCAGGCGATAATTTCGTGTTGTTTTGATTTTAGAAACAGGTTTGACATGGGGAATCAGTTGGTGGCTTATGCTCCGTCGCTTATTAGGCCAGTTGAACATTATTTGGCGGATGTTGCTGACTTAACGTTTGACACGCAGTAAGTAAACTTATGGGTGTATTTACTAAAGTTAAGTTTTTGAAAAGAGTGAATTAACAATTTTTGTCCTGAACAGTTTGGGATCCACGAGATTTCTAAAAGTATGTCGGGCAAAGCAGGGACCTGTTTTGGTGGTTGTGAAGGTATTCGTGATTCACGAGCATACACTTCCAATTCAAGTGTATTGCGAAAGATTAGTCAATTTGAGGAACAGTTTGAGTTCCTCACCTTCTCCAAATTGCCTCCCTAACACTAAAATTATTGTAAGTGGTTATCATAATTAATTACTTGTTCGAAAAGCATTTGTATTAAACTAACCGTGGGATGTAATCGTACGTTTTAGGCTACTGAAAAGTCGGTGATAGTGATACGACCGTACGTGAAATATTCCTTATATGACCGCATGTCTACACGGCCGTTTATCCAGTGGTCAGAGAAGCTATGGATTGCTTTCCAATTGTTGTGTGGACTCGTTCAGGTTCACAAACATGGGCTGTGCCACGGAGATCTTAAGTTAGAAAACATTCTTATAACTCCAGGTGAGCGCTTCAATGGGATTGTGTGTATCCAAATGTTTGAATGTAATAAAAATGTCAATTTACTTAATTTGTGTGGGTATGCAGGCCTTCGATTGCTACTCTGCGACTTTGCTCCATTTAAACCAGTTTACCTACCAAGAAATAATCCATCAGCAATATTTGGATTTTTCTTTGACACTGCTGGAAGAAGGTGCTGTTATGTTGCCCCAGAGAGATTTCATGATGATAAAAGCCATCTTGGGGCTGACAACTTGCTTACACAAGAAGACGAGCTGAAGCATTTTCTGCTTCCTTCTATGGACATTTTTTCTGCTGGGTATAAGCACAATATTGACAATATCAGCAGATTAAATCAGTATCACTGTAAATTCCTATATTTTTACCATGTGTAGATGCTGCTTAATCGAATTGTTTACCGAAGGAAAAGTTCCATTTGATTTATCTCAGCTTCTGAGTTTTTGTTCAAACAACTACTATCCACAACCTGTGATCGATTCTATTGATGATTCTCATGCTCGGGAGCTTGTTACTCATATGATACAGCAAGATCCTAGTCGTCGGGGATCAGCTGAGGAATACCTCACGCGCTTCAGAGGAACTCTGTTTCCCGAAGTCTTTTACACAACACTTCAGTCTTATTTCGTACTTTTAGCTTTCCAACCTTTAAGCAAACCTGATTCTCGCATTACAAGATTAAAACAAGACATTCAGTAAGTTTAATCTGCACTAATCCATTAAAGTTTTTGGAACTTCAACCTCCCATGTTTATATTCTACAACAATTAGGAATCTTCCTGACGATGCGGCACTGAGTTTGATATTTACATCATTAGTTACGGCTGAAGTGCGAGGACTGCATTCCGTCACGGCTAAGCTATTTGCCTTGGATTCGTTCAGGATTCTGTCCCAGAAGTTGAATGATGACTGTGTGTTGGAACGAGTAGTCCCATATATAGTGTATTTATTGCAAGATCCAGTATCTCCTCGTGTCAGAGCAGAAGCGCTGTCCACATTGGTTTTTGCTCTTGACAAAGTCGAAGAAGTCCCACCATCTGACTATAATATTTTTTCTGGCTACATATTTCCTGCTTTGGAACGACTTGATCGGGATGTTGCAGTTCGAATAGCCATGGCTGAGAATGTTGCTCGAATAGCACAAATCTCTATGAGGTACAGGAAGCATTTAAATTCGTTTAATTCTGACATTGTGAGTAATAAGCATGTTATTTTTAGATACCTGGAAGCGTCATTTTCTCACGATCCTGATGGGTATGGCTCCCAACAACCTCAGTTCATTGCAGAACTTCAATCTCAAAGGGAAACGATCGCATCGTTTCTTTCGAACATCCTAACCGACAGTGATCCCGTTGTGAAACGAGTTTTAGTGTGCACGCCTGGGTCTCTGGAGAACTTGTGCACATATTTTGGGAAAACCAAAGCACATGACATTCTACTTTCACATTTGATTACCTTTCTTAATGATAAAGGAGATTGGCACTTACGAGTTGCCTTTTTCCACTGCGTCCCAGGAGTAGCCTCCTATATCGGATGGCATGCGGCTCCACTACTGATTCCGCTTCTAAAACAAGGACTGTCTGATGTTGAAGAGTTTGTAATGAGAGAAGCATTGCTGTCCATCAGATCATTGGCAGAAATAAACTTCTTTGGACATAGATTCTTATTGGAATTGCTGGATGAAGTTATACCTTTTGTGATTCATCCAAATCTTTGGCTACGAAATGCAAGTGTTGGAGTAATAACGACTATAAAGAGAAGTTTATCTGAAGTTGATGTTCACTGTCATGTGATTCCTCGACTGAAAGTCTACTTGAACCCCTCTGCGACTTCTATATGGGGGTTGAACGAAGTCTCTATCTTGACCAAAGTCAGGAAACCTTTGGACAGACAAGTTTATGAGAGCTGTGCTCGTGCAAAAGGAACTCTGCTAGGTGCAGCTATTGATTACCTTCAAAACTACGACGGAAAGGGGTCTCAACCCGAAACCAATGAAGTTGCCAATGTAAGCTAATAATATTGCTTATTCTGCTTCTTTCTTGACATGTATAATGTATTGACTGTGACGGCTGTAAGTATTTAAATAAAACAGCAAATCTTTTATTTAGTTCCTGACCAGATTGCGGGCCGAGGGACTGCCTACGCCTGTAGAGCAAGTTTATACGCAGTTTCTTTTGAAACACGTCCTTAAAGTCAACACTCAGCGATGTCTTAGAGCAACTTCTGCCGATTCTGCAGCATTCCCCGCTAGCAACAATGGAAGAGGAGGATACTCTGGTTTTAGTCAGCAGCAACTCCAAAGTCATCTTTTGACAATGTCTACTCCACCTTTGAAAGACCTCATGTACCCAGGGTTTACATCAACTGTTTCCGGATCTGAAATTTCGGTTTTAGGTCAAGGGATATCTTCATCGGTGGGTGTAGGCGGAAGAGCATTAAAAAGTCCCTCGCCTCAGTGTCTAGCCAACTTTCCTGAAAAACCAAGAGGAATATTGGTCGCCCATTTACACGAACATTCCAGCAGTATCACGAAAATTTGTCCTTTAACTGCATTCAAGGGACTGTTTGCTTCCGCGTGCAGGAACGACGTCAGAATTTGGGATGCTGAAAAAATGGAAGGTAGAAATGTGGCTAATCGATCTAGATGTCACATACGACTTCCTAGTGAAAAGAATATTAACAACATTGCATATGCCTATGGAGCTAATGTGATTGGCGTTACGGACGAGAAACTTTTATACGGATTTGGGTATTCCAATGTAGCATTCTGTAAGTTATTATTCTTGGCACACAATTGCTTATGTCCTTAACTTTTGATTTTAGTGTGGAGAACATGGTCGCGAAATGCATATTCACATTACCAATCAACAATCATAGCACTGACCTTGGGATTCCAGTAGCTTTAGAGTCATACTCCCCTTACCTTATGGTTGTTGGAACGGAGCTAGGAACAATTTTAGGATTTGATACCAGAACTGCTTCAAAGGAAGTTTTTAGACTTCAATCTGACTTAAAATGGGGTAAGATTCAAGTTTTGCAAAACAAATTTCAGTAGTAATAAATATCTCAATTTTCTAGGCTTGTTAACAAGTTTAAGTTCAGACGATGATCAAAACTGGATGTGTACCAGCACCTCCAAGGGTATTCTAACTTGCTGGGATCTTCGATTTGGAATACCTGTCAACACAATTAAAACTGATACTCCCATTCGTAAATTAAAATCATCGTCGCTGCATCCGTGGGGAGTATTTTCTTGTCCACGGTATCAAAATGAAGCTTCATTATGGAATCTTGAAACAGGTATGGCTTTTCTTAAAAAAATATTTTTACATCACCAACATAAGTCTTGCGTTGTATTAATCGTGTTTAATTAATTATTAGGAAGTCGGCATGTTTCTTTATGGGCGAGTAGTCTACCTCCGTTGTCGAAACAGCAAGAACCCAGTTCTCCATCTCGTCCAGCGTTGTCAATGTTTGGAATGGCGTTTGTGAAGTCCCACAACTCAGTCATCACCGCAGGAAGCGATATGTGTATAAGATGGTGGGACTTGAATTGCCAAACTGATTCCTTTATATTAGTGAACCCTGAAAAACCTGAGCAACCTATAACCGGACCTCCTGTGAAGCACGGCGATTTCAGATTCCGCTTAGTTGATGGTGTGGAGGTCATTCATGACACGACTGGAAGCTCTCAAAGCTCAGCTGGACATTCCAAGAAAAGTGATCTTGATACTGGAAGCATTGGTAGCTCCGGAAGTTCAACTAGCAGTGCCAGTACTGGTCATTCGTATCATCATTCTAATGCACATCACAATGTAATTACTGATTTAGCTACCGTAGCCACTCCTAATCAAAGTTTTATTATATCGGCATCTGCAGATGGTGTTATTAAAGTATGGAAATAAAAATTTCGTAAATATCGTTAAACAATAAGCCACCAAGACTGACTACTCAATTCTTAGCTCCTTTACAACCACATTTCAGGTTTCTGAAACTGTCCACAAGTGGAACAACTGTGTGGATAATTGCAGAAGTTCTGAATATTGAAGTTTGCATGATTTTTTATGGGAAAGTTTCTTGTCAATACATCAGCATACGCATACACTCAATGAAGTCAGTCCCCAAACTTTCATATTGACCACAATAATATTGCATCGCATCAAGGGCATCAACTTGTGCAAGTTTTTTGTTAGTTTGCTAAGAATAAGTAATTTAGTGCCGTCCAAGAAGTAGCACAGCAGTTACAGTACCATTTTCCTCGTTCAAGCAATATTTTAATTGAAAGCTGCGAATAAGTTGCGTTTCTTCGTAAACAGGTGTTTCTGCTACACACTAAGGCCAAGTCTTCCAGGTCCACGATGGAAGAGAACCCGATTTCCAAAGACCCAGAATTTGTATCAGCCAAGATACGCGATTATGTGAAATCTGTTGATTCCTTCATAGACGATATCAATCTTCTCGTAAAAGAGACTGATAATGGAGCAGATGGTTTCGTCGACAAACATCTGGGACGATTCAGTGAGGTTTTTGGACATGTCATAACACTTTGGACATCTCTGGGCTGTAAAACATCCAATGAAGTCGACTCCTTGATGAAGGAAATGTTTACGATCAAAAGGAACAATGAAGAATTAGGTGAAGCTCTCGAGGACTATCTCAGATCGCAGGAGTCGTGGGACGCCTTTCTAAAAGGTTTGGATGAAACTTTAAGCAACCCATCTGCTCCAAATGAGGGCACAGTTCTGGAACTTGAATCGCTAGAAAATCCTGGAAAATGTGAAACTCTTAATGACATAACTTCTGGATCCAAATAC
>JAQGBV010001540.1:0-15107 GCA_034698685.1 Isotomurus pseudopalustris
GGTTGAGTTTTGAGTTCAATTGTTTGCATTTTGCATTGTGAAGAAATGATTACTATCGAAAACCGTGGTTCTTTCTGAGTGAGTTTTGAAGGATGCAAAACCTGTTTTGCTTATGGTCTATTTTCATCCGTTTCTTATTTTAAACAATCTGCACACTGAATGTGGATACATTCAGTTAATCAATCGATTTCAAGAGTTAGTTGCTCACGTACACGTCTCCGGTCTTCTGTTTATAGTTAGCTGTGCCTAAAGTTAAGACGTAACTAATAGACATTTTGGTAATTAAAAAGTTGTAAAATTAAAATCGTGTGCTAATTTATCTACTTCCTTCATCGTAGCGCTGCTTGCTAAGTACAATACTAATGCTGAGTTGAAATAGCTTGAATAAAAACTGAAGGGTTTTAGCATGCGGAAGTAAAAATAAACTGCTATTTCAGTGGAAAATTATTGTGTTTTGTTCGTAGAAATCAACCCAGAAATTGTGTGACTTGAGTGATAAACTACCAGTTTGTCTGTTTGATCACTACAACCCTTACTACTACACGCCACACTACTCTTCTTACTTAATTCTGTCGTGACGAATAGAATTTCTTGATAATGAATAGGGTGAGAATAAAGCTTATTTAATTGGTAGGGTTGCAATAATTCGTTAGTTCATCATTGACGGTTCTCTTGGTTAAGTTTTTAAGTTAAACGATGCAGAATTATATGGAGGAGAAACGGGTCCACGACCAGTCAGGAAGAAAAGTACTCAATTAATTGTTTGCTTTTTTAGGGTGACATTATAATGGGAGGTGGACGAGGAAGCATTTCGCCAAGAATGGCTAATGGTAGCCCTCCTGGTCGTCGTGAGAGGTCTCGATCTGTTGAGCGTCGTCATCGACGAACATTTTCTCGCTCTAGAAGCCGCTCAGGTGGACGTGGACGACCGGTGGCTCCGGTTGAGAGAAAAGAATATCGACGAGGATATCGTTCTCGATCTCGATCGAGGTATAACGCGTTTGCGAATGTTTGGAGTTTACTTTCAGTGGGTTGAATGTGTTACAGAAACTAATTTCACGTTTTGAATGTTTCAGGGGTGGACGAAGCCCCTCACGTAGCCCCATGTCGAGACGTCGACATGCCGGTGGTCCCGGACACAGGGTTAATTCTTTCAACCAACAAGGTGGAGGAGGAGGAGGAGGCGGTGGTGGTGGTGGTGGAAGTCAAGAAGCTAGAGGTTTTAACTCACGCTCGTCCCGTGTGTTGCAGGATGACCCTCAACCTAACAAATGCCTTGGGGTTTTTGGGCTTAGTCTTCGAACAACTGAAAGGGATTTAAAAGAAGTGTTCTCGCGATATGGTCCTATCGACGAATGTACTGTTGTTATTGATGCGCAGGTAAGATGGGCCTATATTTAATAGTCATCCATTTAAGGTTTAATGGTTCAACGCTAAATAATAGTTAACTTGGAATCGTTCTACAAGAGAGCGGTTTGAAAGTTTAAACGTGTTCTGTCATTGTTGAAAGACAGAAACATCTCATCTCACTGACCTCTTACAGGAATTAAAATTAGTTCATCTTACAACTCTATTGGCTGTTATTGCAGACTGGCCGATCTCGTGGATTCGCTTTCATGTACTTCGAAAGTATTGATGACGCTAAAGCAGCCAAAGAAAGTTGCAACGGTATTGAGATTGATGGGCGACGAATTCGTGTAGATTTCTCTATCACACAACGGGCTCACACACCAACTCCTGGAATTTATATGGGAAAACCGACGTGAGTTGAGAATTTGATTATGAAGAGTGTATAACATCTGTAATCAACCTACACAAATTGTAAGCAATGTATGATCTTGCAACTTGATAACTTTGTGTAGTGTCGATCGATCCCGACGAAGGCGAGATGATTATCGAGGATTCCGCCGGTCACCTTCTCCATATTATGGCAGGCGAAGGAGATATTCCAGATCCCGATCGTACAGTCCACGTGAGTTAGTTATGTCACATGTCGATAGCCAGGGGATTTGTTGAATGCATCACAAGATTACAACCGTTAATTTATTCTTAGGTCGCTATTGAGGAATTCGGAAATGAATTCTGATGCATCCCTTGCATGTCGTGGATTTGATGGAGGACCTCGAGTCAATCGGAGAGGATGTTGAGATCATTGGTATATAAATATAATTTACTTGCTGTTTTCTATTTAGAGTTTAGTCCCTATGTATCCATTTTTCTTGTTAATTCTACTCGCTGTACTGATTCGAATGGGATTTAAGAGAACATCTGTTATGTTTTAACGTTTTATGAATTAACATCCATCTATAATGTGGAACTTAGTATAGTCGATCATAAACATACAATTCTAAGTTTATACTTAATTAAATATTAAGTAAATCCCCGTATCATATCATTTCAGAGAGCAGTTAGGTAAACAACGTAACCTTCAGTGCTGACAGTTTGATGTATAATTATAGCGTAAGTCTAACAATGGATGCATTGCTACTCTTGTCTAAGGTCAAAACAGTCGACCAAAACTTTCTGCATCCCCAAACAGAGATAATTATACAGTTTAGTTAAGGTTTCCAAATTATTATTGTGAAATAGTTTACGTATGAACTGAGTAGTATTTCTAAGCAAAGATATACTCCATGCAGAGCGGAATTTGGAAATATAATAATACCCTTGTGCGGTCGTATTTTAAATGCACGTGGTACGGGCTCCTTCCGTCATCCATTGGTGAATAGACTTATAGTTACACTTTGATTTCAGTAGTTTGAAGAAGGTTGTTAGGATTACTTCGATGTTTTGGGAATAAAATAATAATATTGTATTAGTTATTAGAATCATTGGTATCATCTACTTCGGAAGTTCACGTAATTAATATAAATGTTTATTTTGATTATAAAGGTATGCTTCGTTGAAGTCAATTCAAAATGAAAACGTCTTCATAAGAACTTGAAGAATTTTTGAAAATGGAGTAAGAATTTAAAATGGCAAATTCAGAAGCTCCAGGGGAAAAGAAAGTAGTCAAGACAGAATTTAAGAAGGGAAGTTTGTTGAGAGTGGAGTTAAGAAAGAATTCATCTTAAGAAGCACCTCATTGTTCGCTTGAAGACATACAGTCAGTTCGAAATTGAAGTAATTAAGAATTTAGGCAAGACCTGGAGATGCGTTGCAGTGCAGTCGCATCTGGCAGTCATCCAGCTTCTTAGTCATCAAGTCCTGGTGTTGTGTGGTAAATTACTTTATTCATCTTTTATGCGTAATTCTGCATGCCCTGTTCTCAGATTTGAATAATTCTTAGTTATTTCTGGTATAATGGTATCTTGTCAGACATTAACTCATCTCAAGATCACTTAGAAAACTGAAGCCGGGTAATTACATTTCGGATCATGTAAGACAAGATGGAATAATCAACGCTGTTATTCCAGGGGTTAGTTGTTGTTGTGCATTGCTGTGGCCTGTCGTAGTAATTGCATCGATTCCGACTGTTCTGAACCACTAAGTCAAATCTTAATTTTACCTGTGCTATTGTAAATGCTTTTCGTTGCAATTGGGTAGTTTAATTGGAAAAGGGCTTCTGTAGTTGCGGTTGCGGCATCACAAATTACTATTCCTGACGAATTTGTTGATTTACCTAGGAATGTTACCAGTTGCATAGGCATCTGTGTACCATTCACTAGTGTTTGCCTGCTCATTGTACCTCCCTAAAGTTTAACATGCTGTTTTCGGAACACTTCGAGTATGCATTTTGGACTTGGAAGAAGCTCTACTGGTGGCAGTTGTATCCAGAACAAGCAACAACAAAATGACAATGATGGTTCTGAGGATGCTGATGATAACAGGTAAGGATGAGTCAGAGTACTGTACCAATTTAATATCTGATGCAGAATAAATCAATAAATAAGTTAATGCAAGAGGCGACGTCCTACTTATATTCATTCTTTTATATTACTCATCCGGATCCGGTGTTTGCCACCAGTTCTCATAATGAATTGACTTGACTCCTAGATAGCTTAACGTTGACTCTGCAAAGGTTATCATATTAGAAGGTCCGCATACGAAGGACACAACATCTTCGGATTGTCGTATTGGAATTACATTTGATTTCGTAAGAGCTGCTTTTAAATCGTCTTCAGTGATCCGCCCGCCTAAGATGAAGATGAAACAGACGAGGAGACAGGATTAAATTGTGACTTAGCTTACTAATAATTAGTACATGAAAATAACACCTTTTGAGTGACTGGAAGTTGTGAAACTATCCGTAGAAGCCGTAAGAAAGTAGTTAACTTGGAATGAGGCAGCTGTCGGAACCAGGGACTCGAAATATTCCTAAATGAAAGATCAATGAAGGGACGCAATGGTTAATACTTGAAGTTAATGTAAGCTGATGAGTTGATTGTATTTGTTGATATAAAAGGAAAGGAACCTTGAAAATCAATTCTTGAGGTGTTTTGGCACTGTAAAATAGGAATATTTTCCCAAGTCTTCCAGTCTGTGAAGGGTTACTCAAGAAATGGTCATCAATAGCTGAGATCATGGAAGCCAACGGGTTGATTCCAACGCCTCCAGCAATCAAAACTATGTGAGTTGTCTTGTTGACCGGAAGTGTATCCAAGTCCAGAAAGAAATCTCCCCCAACTCTCACCGCTAGCTTATCGCCTTCTCTACACTTGCGGAGTCACAAACAGTCCATAATTATTCAGGCTATGTGGTCTCATTATTGCTGTCGCTGTGTACAGGATTTGAAGAAATAAGTACCTTCGTATGGACCCACAACGCAGGTGGGTTCTCAGAATATTTCACGGCTAGTTGAATTACACCCTTCTCAGCGAGTTTCTTTGGACCAGAGGTCATGGAGAACCCTCCAACCTTATCCACTCCAGGAATAAATACGTCTACCCTGAATATGCGTTACAAAGTTATCAGATTTCATTGTGCCTTGTTAGGTCTAGAGGTCACAGGTAGATTGTTACCATTGGCCGGGCTTAAAAGAAAACGGCACTGGTCTTGCGTCTGTTCTCAGGTCCAATTCTTTCACTGATGAGGACAAGCTTCTGATTTTCGACACATATACTTCATGGATTCCAGCATCACGTTGTTGAGACGCTGTGACCTGCAGACACATTGAAGACTATTGACTACTTGCAAGATGACCCAAAAATGTTTGACAATGTTCAAACTGCAGTTTACCTGAAGATGGTCCCTTTTTGTAAGCTCCTTGTTTGTGTCATCCTGCTGTTGATTTCCTGAGCTGTACATTTTCAGGGTGACAGGAGTAATATTACATGCACACTGTAAGTGTGAAACTCTGGAAGCCAAGGAATCACCAAGTGTTTGTAATCGATACGACAGGTTGAGTATGCTTCTGAGCATTGTTATCGAAGGTGCTGATGGCTAGGAACAAATTACTAACATTAATGTCAATTACAACCAATTTCTCTTGCCTGGTTACTTCAACTCGATGTGTGAGAAAAACCAAACAACAGATGAGATAAAAACGGAGCTTGAGTTTACATGAAACATGCACATGGTTGCAAAATTCAGGGATATTAGGATATTTGAGGCGCATAAGACTAATGGTTTATTTCTGTTAGATAATGCTTTTACAATAAAAAAATCGCAACATTTGCAATAGCTGCTGCAAGTTATGGCTTCGATATTATTCCAGTATGAAGAGGGTAAATATCAATACGATTTCGGATTCATTCTGGTTTAAGTAACATTTTCACATTTCTTCATTTTGACATTTTCTTCAAATTCATCCCCTTCAATTCACGAGCATCTTCAGATTCGGATATCTCGGCGTTTTTGTCTTCAGGGATTAATTCTCCTACCGTTTTTTCCTTGTCTTCGCCTTCGATTTCTTCGTTGTCCTCTGTGTCGGAAACGACCCCATTCTCAGGATCGATTAGCATTTGTTTCGCATTAGTCAATTCAGATTCTGTCACAGGCTCCTTATCGAGTCGCTTCAAGTTCTGATTTGCACTGAGAAGCTCCTTCCTGAAAATGAGAGGAGTTAGGATGAAAGACAACAATGCATCTTATATTTCATTGAAATAACTCTTACCTGTAATTTTTCAATTCATGAACAGGGTTGTTCAAACAAATCAGCGTTTTGATGTTAGGGGAGTTTCCTAAATGCTTTGTTTCCGTTAAATCTTCTAACTGGTTGTTTCTACGGGTAAAAACTTGACTTATTTTATTGAAAGGAAATTCAAGGGAACTGAGGAAGTACCTCAGGTTTACGTATTCTAAGAACTCTAAAAAAGGAAAGTCTTCCAGGCTGGATATTTTATTGTCCCGAGCATGGAATAGTGTCAGCTTTGGACATCCTTTGAGTCCTCCAATATTTGTCAATCCATTGTCGGCCTAAATTGTAAAAAATCAATTGAGAAAATTTCAACAGATTCCAGGTATTAAAGTAAGTCGTGTTGTAACATAACTTACCACATAAAGCTTTTGAAGAGTGGACAACTCAAGTCCGTTTAAGTCAGTTAATTTATTCCCCCGGAGTTCCAAGATACTCAGCACAGGACAACTCCTTCCGTTTAATCCAAGCAGAGATTCGATTTTGTTAACTAGAATTGAAAATTTGAAATCAGAATTCACTTGGTTCTTTCAAGATGACATATCTGGCATATTACATGACAGTTGCAAAGAAGTAAAGAAATTGGAAGGTATTCTTTCCAACTTCTTCAACTTATTTCCACCGAGGTTCACAACCTGAAAACAATTGAATAGTGTCAAGTCACGATTGCTTGATGCACCTTAAAATTAAACAGTTGGCCAACCTGCAGGAGAGGAAGGTCAGGAATAGCGTCAAACGACTCGATGAGATTGTCAGCCACTACGAGAACCATTAGATGCTTCGTTGTTGACAAAGCTTTGAAATCTCGAATGCGATTTTTAGTTAGATCAATATATCTTAGGTGAGTATAATCTTTCAATACGTCAATGTTGGTGAGATCTCTGTGATAAAATGTAAATTAGAAAGTGCAACAAAAAATCAAAAATTAATTAATCAGTATCAGCAATTTTAACATTCTATGATCGTACTGGTTTTGGCCATCATAACAACTATAGGCGTATTCGTAAGTATCTAAAGTACGGCCAACGTGAAATAAGCCCTTTTTCATAATGTCTTTAGTCAAAATAACTTCCTTTTCCGTCTTATTTTCATTCCCATCTTGATTGAGACTGATTTCGTATCCAAACAGGGGCTTCTTTTCAGACTAAAAGAATATTTGCATTAATTCAAGTGGCAAACACTCAGCTACCCATTAAGCTACTCACTTCTTCTTCAATTTCGTCTGGATCTTCCGGAACTACATCGTCAGGAATAACTTCAATATCATCAGGGATGACTACATCGACTAGTTCGATGGCAGCCGTAGGTGTGTCGACGGGCTGTTCATCTGCGACAATCGGTATATCCTGATCAGCATCCATAACTAAAACAGTCTATCAATCTCAGCTTTGCCACCTGCTAAAATGCATTGTATTTCACTTTCAAATACTCAGACGTAGTTGACTTCGGTTCCACTGATCTCCATGGAACAAATCCTTGCAACTCGCGATTGCTCCGTGGGTAATGCGATATGTGATGCTCGCTTAGAAAATTTGACCAAAAAGGAACCAGTCTGGAGTCCGTAATAATAAAGTGCATTACTGAAAAATGAAGTTCATGGAAGTAGTCAAACTTGATGGAGAAACTCGCAGTGGCCTTTCTGTACCCTTTTATCCGCCGGATGAATGCGACGAACTGAATCCATTAGACGTTGATCTTGTACGAACGATTAATTTCAGGTCATGCTAATGAGATTTTTTCCTATAACGGCCAGTTTCTCGCAGGTTATCAAGAAGGTTTTGAAACACTTGGACCTGGACTCACTCCGGACTGCTCGGAGTGTTTGCAGAAGGTGGAATCTCCATGCAACGAAGTTAGTTCACAAGCGGTGCTCAAAGATGAAGATAGTCTTTACTGATGATCAGTGGAACGAAGCTAAAACCTACGGATTAGATGGAATGGGTGATTTCGTAAGATACGTCAAGAAAACAGGAGAAAGTCCATTTGGAATCTTTGACATCGGGACGTCAATTTTAGTCGAGAAAGGAAATGAGCGCGTTGTATTAGAATTCATTGCCTTCTGTGGACCATCTGTAAAAGAATTGACAGTCAGAGATGATTGGGATGATTGGGATTTGGAGCAAGGCACTCATAATCGAGGCATTCCGAAAAATATACAATTCCATCGTCTGCGAAAGCTGAGTTTTCATTTGGTTAGTGACAGTGGACAGGATAGACTGGAACTCTTTCATTCTTTGATGAAAGGCTCACCGAAACTTGAACATTTGTATTTTCGATCTACTAAAATGGACGATGGAGAGGCTGTAGAATGGCTCATAAAGTCTTTAGTCGAATGTCCACGCAAAATTAGCTCGTTGAAAATCTTCGCCCCAGTTCAAGAAGCTCAGCTTTTGTCTCTCAGCGCAGTAAGTCTCAAGTTGGAAAGCCTGAGTTTGGACTTATGGGGATCGTACATTTCAGATCCGAACATCATGAAGAGTTTCCTTTACAGTCAAAGCAAAACTCTGAAGTTCCTGAAGATATCGGATACAGTCAGGACTTTCTTGAGTGTCATTGAATTTCCGTGCATGGAGAAACTGGAGACTTTGAAAATCAAGGGATCGATTCTCGGAGGAATCGTCATGTCGTTTCCTTCTGTGTCTTATCCAGATCAGTTTCCACATCTGAAGTCACTCAGTTTCTCAAATCTTTCGGGGGAATGGGACAGCTTCTTCGAGAAAGAAATGAAACCTTCTCAGTCTGTTGAAGAACTAAGGCTACCTTGCAGTTTGAGAGGATTTTCAGACGACCGATGTCTTCGACGAGTTGCTTATTTATTTCCTAAGTTAAAGAGACTTGAAATTCCCCATTATCAACATCTAGTTGAAGTCGTCTACGAACTGATGAGCCAGTTGGAAGAACTTACCATCATCACAAATGAGGTGAGTGAGATGGATGACATAATCACAGGGATCCCTAATGAAATATGTGAGGCTATAAATGAATCGGGATGCTACAACGTAATGCTGAAAGACAATCGCTATAAGCTTCTGCAAACATCCACATCCATCGCATCTCTCAGCAGTAAGATTAACAGGGCTTCCGATTGATTGCCGTTTAAATATTTACGAATTTCCTTTATAATTCTTTTTCGATTCGTCAGATCTGAAGACTTTCCGACTTAAATGCAAAATGGAGTCCGAACCTGTGGAGATCACAGACATCAGTTGCTATCTCGGACTGTTTCTTATAAAAACTTTGAAGTGTCTTGATTTTGGGAATAGACCAACGATGGTAACAATATTTTACTTTTAAAGTGGTATTCAATACAACATTGAAGGTTGCTGTCCAGAATTCGACTAACTTTCAGTCGGGATCTGTTGTGTTGTAATCTAAACCGATAACAATTATGACTTGGTTATTATAGTTTTCCCCAGAATGTCTACGGGATATGCAGAAGCGATACATGGTCAAATGTTTACCTGAAAATTATTAAGGGCTGAAAATTTTAAACACTACTTAAAGAAAACAGTAAGTGAAAGAATATGTCAGAAATAAAACAAGCTTAATTTGTTGTTAACGAATTCGTTATGTAATTTATTGCTCAGTACTATAAGTGTGCGTAGCAAAGATGCGAACTGTTTACATGAATATTTATCAACTTTATGGATGTGTCAGTTCGCACACAACTGCTAATTTGATTCACAGCATCTTATTAAATAGTGGTACTATCGATCTAGTGCTTGTCAGTTTTGCATTTGTTACAGCATTGCAGTCATGAAGGAAGATACAAACCGTGAATCAGAAAGGGAATGCTTCCATTGAATTTAGCTCTGCCAAGTTCAGTAAAGGTCTTAGCATCCAAAAATAGCAAGTAGTCATTAGAGCCTTTTCGAGAATCAATAACCACAGTAAGGATGACTCCATTGTCTTCATCATTTTCGTTAGCATCTGGATTTCGTATGAAGACTGGCTCTCCAGCAAAGCAGAATTCGCTTCCTTGCCATACTTTCGTCGTCTTTGTCTCCAAGTCCATTTTGACCACTGAGTTCTCAAAATAGCCTTCTGGGGAAGTATTCCCAGTGCAGTAAAAGTATCTGTACTTCTTCCCAACAAACATTGTGTTTAGACAAGGCAACTCTAGTCCCTTTTTGGTCAAGGCTTCAGCCTTCAGAATGATCTTCTTTCCTTGTCGGACAGCACTTGCTGTAGAACTACTCAATGTCACCAGTTCCTGTCCCTCAGAAACACTCGAGATGTTGTCAATCACAGGAATTACAAATCTCTGAGCCTTAGCGTAATTCGAGTCTCTCGTGGGTTGATTGTTTGTCAATAGATTTTTCAAATAGTTTGCTTCAAAGAAATCTCCATTGTCAAAGCAAAGGATGTCCACAACGACTTGGTTATCTTCTTCGTAACAATTAATGAAATGCGTGAACATGAAAGGGTCGTCTGTGATAACCTCCGTCTTGTGAACTTTTCCTGTTTCTTTGTCCACCAAGTAAAACTTGTTTTTCAGTTCTCCACGCCATTCCAACCAGTCAAGAAAACACTGTCCTTTCGTCAGAACTCCTCCGAGAATTTTAGTAACATTAAGTACATAAGGTTGTTCGACGAAGACGAGGTACTTGGAAGTCATGCCGAAAGAATGGTGCATTGACAAAAGCGTCGTCACTTGGCTGGAAATGGTTGAGAAAACTTGCGCTTTCTTTAGCATCTCTTTCGTACTCGGTTTGCCAGTCATTGGAGGAATTTTTACAAAGTTGTACTTTAGTCCTGTGAGGAATGATGAGCCTACTGTGTAGGTTGTTCCAGTTTCGTCAGTCAAGAGATGAGGAGAAACAAAGTTAAGTCCATAACACTTGTTGGTGTCATGCTTGTCTCCAAGTTCCAACTTATTCTTATCCAAGTCTCGAAAGAAACAAGATTCCCCTGCGACACACACGTTTGTGCCGATTTGGTAAAGAGTCATGTTGTGGTTGTCCGACATTTCTGGAATCTACAACAATTAATTTAAGCTTTATATGGTAAAGATTTTAAGTGATTCGTAAGTAACAGAATGAATCTTCACGATTCAGACTTACTACTTGTGGAATACATCTTGAGAGCCAGCCTTTGTTTGGATCAGGTTGAGCTCCGGTTCCAAACTCACAGACTACTGGCTTCTGAGCAGTATTGGCTCTTTTATACACATCCGTTGTTAAATATTTATTCTGATATTTCACTTTGCTTCCATGACTGACTTCGAATCGAGCGACTGACGAGTATCCGTCGAAAAAATGGTTCACAGTGAATCCTTTGTCGAAAGAGTATTTGCTGGGACCTACTTTCAAATAAGTCCCGTTGATGTACTGTGGTACTTTTCCTTCAATCTTCACTTCCTCTGGAGCCTCCAGTTCTACAGCATTGCTGTACAATTTAAGCAAATTCCTTTCCTCCGGCATCTTCTTGGAATCTCAGATTGTCAGTGTTGATGAGGCCAACACACACGCAACACAGAGACGATAAAAATGAGTCCCTGCTAATTGTTTGGTTCTTGACTCAAGACTGAGGCTCAAGGGACTGAAGTGAGAAATGTGTTGAACAGTATATTCGAATAAAGGTATGTTGTGCTGCGAGTACCCTTGACCAGCAAAGTCTCACTAAAAGGAGGTGTGCAGTGTAATTGTATATGAGGCGAGTTGCGACAAGTCAAGGTAAATTACTCCTTTTGGTATGTGTCACTAATTTGCTCCACTAGTCGTTGTAAGAAACGCTGTACAGATACGAAGGCAGTCAGTGAAACTGCCAATCTGAGGTTCTGTTGTGCTCGAAGTACTTCTCTCTTGCCGTGCAATTTGCAATCTCTCATTCAGTTTGAAATTAAAGTGACGAAACTGTGCAGGGATGAATGCAACATTATAATGTTTTATGTATTGTGGCAGTGGGGTGCAGGGAATTTAAACTGTATAAGCTGGTGCTGCTGGTATGTAAAAGACAGCTTATGAGGATTTTTTATCCTGCACAACTTACATAATTACAAGCGAAAACACGTCAATCTCTTCAATTGTACGCTCAAGTCGTTAAGTCTTACTGCTAGGTGCATATCCTCTGTAACTTTATATTATTCGTATGCATAGTATTACTTGACATGCATATATTCCCATCTCCGATCCTTCTAAAAGTTTTTTTAGACGCATTAGAAGATCCTTTCCCTTTTAACTTCTTCATTCTTAGACGATTACAATGCAACTTCATTCATATGTACTGCGATTAGAAGAGCTATTGAGGCTACCAAACGAACAATCTCACTGTACACTGCTTTTGATTTGTTATGTGAAGTGTAACCAATCATATTGGTGGGTTGATGTAGGTTACTCAACACAAGGCGAACTGCTTGCTTACTGTTTTTCTCAATCTTGATTTTATGTGAGCCACGAGACAACAGGTATGCTTGATTGTTTGGATGGATAATGATTCATGAAGTCCAAATAAGTGTAGCAGAGCTATACCATTTTGTTTTCATGTGTACTCAAAGAAGTTCAAAACAGTTTTCAAAGTATTGTAAGTTTGATCGAATGTAACCATTTTAAATTGAACTTGCTGAAAGCAGAAAGCGCTTGTAAGTATGAGTACCGAATGGCCCATTCCCCTTATAGCGAGCTTTTAGTCAGTATTTTATTCGAATACTGATGAGAATAAATAACGATTATTGAGGAATTTCATCTCTATTTTTACTGAGAGCGCAAAAGTTAGTTAATGATCATTGTTCTGTATGACTGCATGCGCGTTGGGTAAACTTATTTTGGAGTTGTGTTGCGTGTTAAATAAAAAAAATTGTGGCAATAAATGGACGAAATGATTTCCAAAGTAGAAGCTGTATCGTCACTTCTAGAGTTTATGCTAATTCGCTACCCTTGCATTATTGTTGCATTAGTATTTATTACAAATTACATGCAATTGTTTCTACTTGAGGACAGAAAAATTCACACAATGTTAAATCTATGACTATTATTATGACTAATAATTATATGCTCAGTCCGTCCCTGCTAAATTAAAACTTTTGTGGTCACTTGCTTAGTAATATGCTATATGGCAATGGCTCCTTATGATGACCACGGATTGTCGGTTACAATTGCAAAGAGCCAATGAAAGGACATGCTGAATCGTTTGGCGACAAAACTTAAAGGAAGCGGAAGGTCAGAGTTTCAGCAATGTCTCTGTCCTTCCATTCGTAATATTTTCCTAATTAAATACTCAGTCAGTTATCATCAGATTATCATGTTATACAATCTACCATACATTTGTTTGGATTGGGTTAATCAAGTGTCTGCATGCATGATTAGTTAGTAATTTGATTAATTGTCTCAAATGTTGTGTCAAATTTGAAAGAATGGAATTAATTAAATAACGATATAATGGCAATGATGACACAAGGGTTTCACTTCAGCTTGCTGCCTGTAAGTCTGATCTACTATCTATCAAATCTATTAAAAACTATCTAAGTCAATCTCTGATTTACTCTGCTAGAAACCGTTCAGGAGCTGATTTAACTGAAACATCTCAAAATTTAACTGAAGATTGATTAGGACTACTCTACTGCAAGATTTTTTTTATTGAATGCAAAACTTTCACTGAAAAACTTCGATTTAACTTTCGAAAACAATAAGTATTATGCTTTGCTGTTTCATTCACCTAATTAATAAATGACCTTCGTGTACATTTTTTAATTCGAGAAACTAATACTGTTTAGAAACTAAAGTGTTCGTATTCATAATCCAGAATTTAAAATTACAAGTAGCGTTTGGATTAGAACCAACTTTCTGGATTTTGAGTTAATGGTAAAAATAAAATGCACCTGAAACAGTTTTCCTTCATTTTATCACTTTTAATAATTATACCTTTTCACGAAGCTGCATTTCCCAGTAGATTTTACGAAGGCCTGATAAAACACGAGTTTGGTTGCAGTTTCAAGTTTAACTCTCTGAAAGCACTTGACTGTGCTTGCATCGATGGACTGTGAGTACTCACGTCCTCAACATTATTCAGCATACTCAATAACTCACTAAAAAGATATTACAGTAATTCTGGTCCTTGACAGTTGGAAATTTTATAAGACCGAGTGCGAAGAGCTAATGACAGTCGGAGGGGACAAGCAGTTCTGTTTTCCACTGAATCATAATGTAATAAAATCTGTAATTTATACGCATGAATTATAAGAAGTGTTTTTTCGCTATACGACGCTTGCTTAATGGTCAAAGGTCACCCGAGCGGAGATGATCCTTCCAAACAAACGCAGCTTGGCAGTTGTAAAGGAAGGAGTAATAATTCCTTTGCACTCCAGCAAACTTCCAATTGAAGGAGGCGAAAATGACGACATTTTCGCAGGGGACGAATGGACACTTTCAGACGGCGATGGAAACTCAGTGTGCCTCGCAACCCATCCCAACTCATATTGTGTCTTCAGAGTTAACGAGTTTGGATTGTCGCAAATAACACATACCCAACGGGGTTGTGGGGCAAACGTCTTCTCAGTATTTCCTCATAATTGCTACACAATGTACTCAGAGAGTAAGGAACTCAGTATTAGTTTCATTATAAGATTGCTCGAATGAGAAGCTCAGGGAATCGCTCACAGCTATTGAATAATTGCATTCTTTTCAGATAAAGATATTTGTCGACATCGAGTGGTGAAACGAGACGATACGAAGTCCGATCAAAAAGGTAGAACTATGTTTGGTGGAGGTGGACAGAAGCTCGTCATTTTCAACGGGAGTAACAACCCATACGACGAGGACAACATGAATGAAACTTTGATAGTTATTCCGGAAGATTCGTTTGCCTCCGAAATATTCAATTTTATGGATGCGAAACTGAATGAACTGCTGGATATCCAGGAGCCACTCAGAGACTTCAACTATTCGTATGAACCAACCTACACAGAGGGTAACCCTTCCCCAACCCCTGCCCCACCTCCAACGACAAGTTATGAGGAGTCTGAGGAATCTGATGAATCTGAAGAAACTGAGGAATCTGATGAATCTGAGGAATCTGAGGAATCTGAGGAATCTGA
>JAQGBV010001541.1:0-15105 GCA_034698685.1 Isotomurus pseudopalustris
AAAGACTCGATGAAGATTGTAAAGCTGCCAACTCTTGTGAATTGTACTGAGCTCATATTAAACAGTTCCAATCGGGGAGAAAAAACGGAACAGTTAAAAATTAAACCTAAGTCATAAATGTAAATTAATAACAAAGAAGGTCTCACCTGCGTGAATGTTGGTATAAGTTTTTGTACATGTGCAGCATGAGAGGTTATACGCTTTCTCCTCCGCAGGTTCCTACGTTAGTTCTTGGAAGTGTACCGAATAGAACAATTCATTGAGGACGCTATGTCAACGTTAATGTTGTTTGAAGTCAAGTTAGAACATCAGTTATTTGAAGTTATTCTCTTCTACACACAATCCAAGAGCATGAATTAATTATAACTTCAACTGATGAAGATATAGGCTTGGAGATTCCAACTTGAAAAACTGAAGTGTCACAGTACCCCAGCTTCTTGCAGATAAGCTGCTACAGAGATTAGATCCATTGACATTTGTGCTTTCCCAGGCAGCAGCAACGACTTTCCGTTAAGAAGGAGATCCCATCCTGGACAAGCAGATTCGCCGTGTAGTATTTGAGGATGAGACAGGAGAAGCAAGTGAAACGAGAGCATGCAAATATCGTTAATAGTCAGACCATTCGGTTCTTATTAATACTTGCGATAGGCTGTGATCTTGGTGATGTTGACAACAGTCTCCTGTCGCAGACTCAAGGTGTAATCCCGTTGGAACCGAGCCTCACAGTGAAGTCTAAGGCATATTGATTTGTGAATCTACAAAATCACTTCTGCCAAAATGGTTTGGGAATTTATGAGAGTATGTAAGGCAGGAATATTTAATTGTCAGATTGGGAGATGTGGAGCTGAAGAACTTCGTATTTTAGTTTTATTCGGAACACGTTAGGATGCTTGACAAAACAATAAGTTGCACTTCAAATGGCATGACAGTTATAACTTCAAGTATTGAGATGAAGCCATCCACGGCAGAGCGTTGACGTCGGGAGTGACGCCATGACGTTTGGGAGTGACGTTCTCTGATCTTGTCTAGGTCAAGTCTCTCAGCCCAGCCGGCTCACGTGGGGCTTCAACTTCATCTCTGTCGACGTCGTTGAAATCGAGGAAGGTTGGGTCGAGCTCTGCTGCCACAAGTCTTGTTCGCATCGCTTTGTATGCGATCGTGATGATGACTTTTGGATTGCAAATGCAGAGTGAGATTTGGATGAAGAGCACAACTGATGGTTACAGACACACATGTGTTTGTTTGTTTGTATCCAACTCGAAGAAAATCTGATTATCTTGAGTGAAAAACGATTGCTGAGTAGCTGCAAGTCAAGATGGGAATGGACATGTCAAATACAAATTGCTCGTTTCATTTCAGGTCTGAATCTGTTTTAATATTTCTACATCGTTGGTGTCGTTGTATTCTATTCTTCCTCGTCATGCCAGATTTTCGAGTGCCTCCTGAACATTCGCTTTGAGATATTCCCAGGCACCCCTTCTAGGCTGATCGCTAGCTGAGATGCAAGTTCAGATTACCCTTGGACAAGAGATTGGAAGTGAAGAATAATTGCTGTGTGAATTGAGACATATAAACTAATGGTCTTGAATTAGCCGAATCCGAATAAGTACAATTGTAGACTAATGCTGCGTCAATCGATTGAAAAACTTGTGGTTTTGTAGACTAATGCTGCATTATATATAACGGAGTGTCATAATATTTAACATTGGCTCTTATTTAATGTGCTGGTAGAATCCATCTTATATGATGGAAAGGTCAAATAATGCGCGATTATTAAAAAATTGAAAGATGGGAGTTTTAGATATTTAGAAATAAGTTGGAATTTCGACAGCGTAGATTAGGACTGGAGAAGTGATGATTCCTCCAGTGGATGCATAACTAGGACATCCTGGCTTTTCCAGAAGAATGTTAGAGAAAGAGGAAATAGAAACAGTGACTCGTTTTTAATTAGTACAGAGAAATAAGGAGAGATCTTAGAGCTGTAAAATTCCAACTACCACCAAATGATTGATTGGCATGTATTTGGTTCTCTTTTGGAGGTGAAGTAGATTTAGTTGCATTTACATTAGAAACGTCAGCCTACCTACAAAACGGGATGCATGATTGCTGACCAAATGTTAAATTGGGATTTCCAGCAACGAAGCGATTCAAGCCAATTCAATAATAATTAGCACATTTGAGTCTTCTTGTGTTTCTTCTTTCTCAACGATTTACTTTTCACAGCAGATTTGACTTATCTGGAAACTCCTGTGTCCTGTCTAGTCGGCTTAACGTCAACCACTCGTAGAATAGCATCCGCAAAAAGTCGCGTACTTCTTCAATAACCTTACCCTCTAATTGTATAGAATCAAATGCACATTTAAATAAATAAATCTTTAAGCGAACATTTAAACGAAAGCAGAAACTTGAGAACAATAAGAATCCTTAAATAATTCCTTACAAAAGTCATAGTGTCAGCGTTTGGTTCCTAGCGCAGCATCCTGATTTCAGTAATTAAAGGATGTAAACTGTAACACTGTAATTAATACTACGCGGTGTCACTTCTGTTTCATTGGCTCTGGATATTATAACTAATATTGTAATATAATATCATATGTGGAAATAATAAATGATTGCCGAAGCCAATATGCGTACACAACATAGTTGGCACTACTTCAGTTGAAATGCGTATGTAATTAAACCGCATAGGTCAATTTTGTTTCCAATCATTCACAAGCTTTATTAACACAATCCAATGAAGCGATAAGTTATATTTGTTTCAAACACTTTAAGTGCTCAAAGTAATGTTAATTCACTCAATCCAGAATACCACGCTTACTATACGAACTGCAACTCAACTCACAGTAAAACAAAGTTTACAAATAAACAAATTTATTTTTATGCAAGCATTTAAACGTGGATTAATATAACCTAGAGGAAATTCCAGACATCAGCTAACTGCGGAACTGTCTACAACAAAGAAAACTGATGCCAGTATTTTAAGGTCTGGCGAAGTCATTACAAATTCCTGAAAGCTTAAGTGTTGCGTACTACACAAGCAAAAGGTTTGAAGAATTACAATCCCTAATTATTAAAAATATTACAACTTGTACCAGCCATAATATTCAGCTAACACACAGTACAGTACCCTGATTTCACTAATTAAGACATTTAAATTGAAGCTATGCCTCTGGAGTGTCGTTTCTGCCTTGTTTGATCTTGAGATTATGATAAGGTAATAAAATAATTGGGAATCATACATGGCTGTGGTCTTCATCTCTCATATTCAGCATATTTAAATTCAGCTCAGTAATTAAAAACACTTTTCATATTGCATACATCTCTGCAGTCATCATCAGACGCGGAGAGCATTGAGGAGAGAGAGAGAGACAGAGAGAACGTGGGAGAGAAGAGGGTCACTCATTTACAAATACATGGATGCACCGTTACTAGGCTTACTTTGTCTCTTCGTACAGCTCCTCGTGACGTCATCGGTGAAAATCCCAACAACAACAACAACCGAATCCGAAAATCACTGCAAGTTGTGTGTGATCGAAGTGCTTAACTTCCTTCAGAAGTCTCTTTTATCTTGAATTAATATTTCAATAATTAAGATTAGCACGTTAATCCAGTGATAATTATGTATTAAATTGTTATTTCCTACAAGTCGTTACAGTCCTAAATTCTTAAGATGTTTAATCAAGTTAATTTACTTCGAGCGTTTACAGTCGAACAGAGTGAAGACGAGAACCAAATCGCAATACTGAATAGTGAGTCGCTTTGGAGCAATCGGGTCACTGAAAGGAGGATTCCAATTTATAGTACAGTTCAAAAGTTCCATCAGAACCTTCTGTCACTATCATCTCTGAGTGTGAATGGGTTCCGAAGGACAACTCTCCAGCATTCGAGTCAATTACTCAATCGCTTCGACCGAGATACCCTTTTACAATTGATGTATGGGTTGGTGGGTAACTTAGTCGACTTTACTGGAAGTGGAGATCCCCACTACTGGAATCTGATGTTCAGATGTGAAACCGAGTGTTCATCTGCAAACTCATCGAATTGTGAATTCAGAAAAAGTGGAAGGAAGTTACTTCAGATGCTGCAGGAAGTAGATGAAACTGATTCCCAGTACAAAATCCCGATCCCACCGAACCCCATGAAGCCTAGTCAGCTGCCTTACCTATTATTTAGGCAAGCACACTTTAAATATTGTAATGATGAGGCTGAATTGAACTCACAATAATCATTTTTATTTTTATTAAAACAGTATGGTCGAGATTGAGAAAGGTTCCAACTTAAGACGAATTTTTGAAGGGTGTGGACTGTATGAAGGGATAGATTGTAGTGGGAGGACCCAGAAGGAAGACTTCACAGAGGCAGAGATAGTTGAAGAATCAATTATTGAAAGTTGTTTTATGAAAAAGGAGGTCATTTCGGCTGATACAGAGTGGGGAGATCCATTGATACCTAAACTGATGGTTAGAAAGTAGTTCTTAATAATTCATGAGATGAAAAATGAGTGTAGAAATAAATAGTTTGCATGTTGAATCCCTACAGAAAATATTAAAACTGGACACGAGTGATCATTCGAGGATGCGGTTATCTAAAATACTCACATTGGTTTTGATTGACGCTGTTAAAATCTCGACGGCACTGGATACGGTGGATTCATGCCAAGCATTGTTAGGAGCATCTCATAAGGTTTCTCTTACAAGACAATTAGGTTTACTCAGGTGAGAAATGTGATGCTTGAAGTTTGGTAGTTAAAGCAGGATCTCATAATGTTTGATTGTTTGCAGACTTAAGTTCGGGTTCTTTATCGAGTGCCTTCTTCCAGTGGTGTCCTACGCAGTTCTATGCAGTGTAGTCAAACCTGGGAAGTTATTTTGTAAAACGGAAGTAATTGATCTCCTTCACAAAACCAGAAATAGTCGAGCTATAATTTTCAAGCAGCCAAGGGACTGCTATTTAGGACAACAAGACGAAGCTTCTGTACTTACCCTAAAAGTAAATTATGATTCAAGTTTGGAACAAATGCTTGTAAGATTCACGGATTTGTTAGGTTATAAATGTGATTGAGTGAACAGAGAATGACTATATTGAAATGATTTAGAGAGTTGCACAATCGTCGTTGTTGGAGGAAAGCTCGGGGAAAGTTATCTATGTTTTGAAAGAGACACAAGAAACAGAAAAAAATGTAATAGATTTGACGGTTGTTGATCAAGTACTCAGAGAAGAAGAAAATACTGCGATTCAAACTGAACTCGAAGAAAGAACTGGTAGAACTATCGGAACTCAAGCAGATGGATTAGAATTGGTAATTCTGGAAGACGTATCAAGAGTCGAAGATGTTGTCATTGTTGTTCCGGAAGAACGACAGATGAATTCAGAAACTCCACAAAATTCTGGAAATGAAACACCACGAGAGACTGATAATTTCAGACGAAACGCTCAGCTCTGCATTTCAGCAGCTCCCATTGTGATTCCCAGTGTTCCCAGTGTTTCTGGAGATTTTAATGAAGACGAATCCTCCCCAGATGATAATTCTATCATCATAATTGAAGAAACAATCTGTACTCGCAAGTTAATAGAAAATCAAAATCAGACCGAAACTAACAACGACAAATTGAGAAAAGCAGTAATTCTAGTTGAGGAAGTTATTAACGATGGCAATCCTTCGAGTGCAACCATGAGAGAAGGAACTTCTACAAAAGCAGCTGCACAGAAAAATTGCGTGTCTCTTGAGGATACTTCTAATGCAGGACCAAAGCCTTCTCATAGTCGAACAGAAGTGGAGAGTCGGGATCAAACGAAAACTAGTTACAAAAGAATTGATGTGAGCAACGATCAGGAACATATTCCTTATAAAATGTGTCGAATTTCAAAAAGGTCAGATAGGTTAAGCCCTGTTGGACAAACTACTAAGGATCAGGGGAAATTCTACGAGTACCTTCGTCTCAATACAAACAAGATTTCGCAGGAGCAGAAGGAAAAACTGTATGTCTACATTTTAAAGATTATTGAGTCATTGAGTCCCTTGAGCTGATCCACAGATCTATTTTAGTTTGAAATACATGGAATCCATTCCTGTTGGAGTCAAACCCGTAACTTGGAGTCGCGTTAAAGACGTGATTGGAGACCAATTGCTCAACTACATGTTCATGGAACGGACTGGTGTGGCCAAAAGTGAGTAAAAGATAAAATGCATTATATTTAAAGACATCTGAAAATATTCTTTGTTCAGGTTCATTGTGAAAACTCATTCTCATTTTCATTAGGAGCTGCTGCTGCAGTAATGATATCTCGGTATATGAGCCGTCTAACAAGTGTTTACAAAGACGGATTGGTCAATTTGACTCAGAATGAATTTGAAGAGATTATGAGCGATGAATCAAAATGGTTCCCAATTGAAATCACGAACAGCAAGCTAAAGTTCATGAAGTCCAAATTGAAGGCATCAGATAGCAAGTATTACTTACAAGCTCTCTTCCGGGAATTGTATCCTGTAGAACTTCAAGAACAGTCGATACAAAGGGTGTTAGATTTGTGTAAATAGGAGTAGAGTCATGATTGGTCTTTCATATTTGGAAAAATAATTAGTTGCACTCATTAGGTTACGTAAAATTGTACACACTAAAACGTAACACACAGGTACGAATGGTACGATGTCTAATTTCTTAGAGATCTACTACCCCATTGGAATAGAATTCCTAAACTATTATTCTTTATTTTTCTGTTTCTCAATTTTTCCTCCTTGTACACAAATAAGTTAAAATTCGTCTATTAATTGTATTAAGCTACACGTTGATCTTAGAGTGCATAGTTATCCTCCACATTGCTATGTTAAAATCTTGTCACAGACTGAAGGTGCTGCAGGATTTAACTTTAAGTTTGATTACATTATGAAGAGCATATTATTGTGGTCTGTAGTTATTCACCGAATGCTAAAGGTAATAGTTTTTGAGTTAATGTGAACTCCGACATTAAGTGCTATCTAATTGGAAATGAAATGAAAGCGATGCAATTTTAAAAGCAAACTAGCAAGGCATGGGATCGTCTCTCTAATAAACATAAACTCTGAAAAGAATTGATGGTACTACAAGAATTGCAGATTGTGACCGCATAAAAGCCACTTCAAAGTACACTTCTAAAGTTAAGATAGTCAGTATTTGCATGTAAGAATCCCAGAAGGCTTTCTTCAATAATCCAACAATCAGTTGTACAAGACTCACTCCGATTGCTATGGGTCTTGTTCTGTTCTTGATTCCTGGGGGACCAAGTTTCTTGTCGTATTTGGAATTGTCCAGGATTGCGATGAAGATTTCCAATTTCCAGGAACTCGAGTTTATGTCAGTGACATCGGAAATTGTGGAAGGAAACGGAGGAGCAATAGAGCAAATGGAGCAATGGATGGAATGAAGGAAGTGGAAGTAGCAGCTGTGGTCGGGCAAGATGAGATGATTTTGGAGGAAATGCAGAAAGGAAGGATATCAGAGAAGATTATGAACAATGAACAAGAAATGAAAAAGTAACATTTTGGTTTTGGGGTGGGTTGAGATTCGGGAATCTTTGGAGGGTCTTTTCTGTAATGCAGGTCTTGTCCTTGACCTTGACTGGAGAATGATTGAGAGATCTGCACTGGAGAGTCGGATATTCGGAGATGTATGAATCCACTGTGTCCAGTGCTTAAGGATCAAAATTGGCCCTAATCAAATAACCTCCATTGCCATTTGTCATAAGTTTGTGTGAGTTAGCGTGTGGTTGCAGATGTAGTTCAAAAAGTTCTTCCTACAGCATTAATTTCATATAGAGATTATGTGATTTTACTCAATCCTATCCCTTTCTATTATTTATCGTCCATTCTTGCAACATATTTAAGATTCTGGGCGTCTGTGATTGAAAATGAGTTCCAGGTCTTTTTAATCTTGGGTGATACGGATGGATGGACATGTTCAGACGAATGGATATTGTTTTCCAGAGGTAGAGAGAATAAGCTAAAGACCGAAGGGTTTCAGTTTCAGTAGAGTCTATGCAAGCTGAATTTGGTTCACTGTCTTTCAGCGTTTACACCAAGGAATCTCTGGAGAAATAAACCTAATTCACTGCACCATATCTTACACGGGTTTCGAGTCACATACGGAGTATTTAAGGATATTGAACACTATTAAAGAAAACAAATCTACTAACACACAACCACAAGTAACTTTGATTAAGAGAGTACTCAGCGTATTATTGCAACACAAGGCTATAAAATAAACCACAAATACATTCAAAATTCAACGTCTCAAGTTTCCCAATAAGTCAGAACTTCTAACAAGCCATTTAAGTAGACTAGTGGACAATTACTAATTTTAATAGCGACACTCCAGATCTCGTTCAGATTCTTTCCCACAATGTTCATGTCCTTCACTTCTTCCAACTCATTCCGTCCACATCAAAGCGACTGCCAATTGTTTTACTGCAAGAATCCACAAGAAAAGATAAGCTTCCTCACAAACTTTGAAAGACTTTGATTTTAAGCGATTTTCAACTGACCTCTTGCGCTATTCTCACACTTTACTTCGTGACCATTCTCCTGGAGCGCACTCAGGAGGATTTTGCATCGATCATCGCAAGCGCCCTTGGATTTCCGTTGTACTGCCACTTTCATATTCACCTGTAGACACAAATCCCAATTTAGAAAATAACTCGAGCCCAGTTTTACTATTTGCGATGATCAGGAAGTCTGTGTTCTTACCGGAAGCAGCGACGGAAAATGGCACATGAGGAGGCGCTCCGATTTCGAATCATCATCACTCCCTCAAACTCTCCATCGCTTAAGTTCAACTCGGGAGGCGATTCTTAACGATCCATTCTCGGGATTCAGGACCCAGACGCCAAGGAAGTAGAGAAACAGAATACATAGAAAAATAGAAATTTCACATAGACTTAGAAAAAATGTGCTTTTTAAATGTGAGCTTAATGCAATTCAGTTTGTAACCTTGTGCATTCGATGACGCTGAGGAGGAGGTCGACTTGGGCTGTTGAATCTTTGTGGAGTTCACTGCAACCAACAAATGACGTGGGAAGGCTCAGTTGACGTTTATTTAGGTTGCAGAACTAATTAACTAAATACAGTCCAAGTTAATTTAGCTTATTAATCGAAATTGTGGCTACCTTATCGGAAGCGTGAGTACTAGTGAGTAGATTGAAGGAGTCTGAGTAGTGAATGAATCCACTAGGATCACTGAAACCGATGGGAGTAAATGAAGGAGAGATGTTCTATCGTCTTCCAAAGAAGTTGGTTCACTTTCACAATGAGCTCTCATTCGGAAAATTGTTCAACGCACTTAATCACCAAAACACAAAATTGCACATTTAAAATCACAGGAACACAAAATAATGACGGACAGCTTCACCTTGACCTTCAGACTTCAGAGAAGCTTCAAATCCACACGAACCGGATTCTCCTGCATGAATGAACATCGCTGTTTGTCCTGCAATGCTGCACAGACTGTGGGGTTGGTTGTGTATTTTGGATAGTGGGTGTGACGAGGGGAAGTTGCGGCTGACGAGGAGTAGTTGATTGTTTGGGTGAGAAGGGACGCGTGGTTGACAGTTGACTTTCAAAATTCACAATTACCGTCTCCTCTCTGCATGCATCGGGAGCAGTTGGGGCATGATGAGAAATACAGATCAATCGGCACTCTACATCTTCGTGAAATGGGCTTCTTCCATGAATTCGTCTTCAGCGTTTCATGTCATGTCTCATCCATCGTATGAATCCTCATCCTGGCATTTTTTCTAATGTCAGGAAGTTGGGAAATGTATACTGGGATCTTCAAGTTTTGAATTCATTGCGAAGTGTGCAGAGTTTGTTAAAAGAATGATTTTGTGCCATTTGAACGCATGTTCTCTGCTCTTCGATTATTACCACAGGCGTTTTTGTACGCTGAATTTCAATCGACAGTTTAATTAATCATTAACCTATTTTGAATTATCTACAAATACAACTCATGGATTTAACTAACTAATTGTAAGCAATAAATCTTAAGGAATATATTTCAGTGTTCCTCAACACCTAATCAGAATAAGACGTCCAACTTCTTGGGCTTCAGAGTTTTTGCCATTAAGATTTTCTCATCTTTCGTCCACCATCCGTGCAAAGCTGAACCGATTTTACCTTTTTCCTCTGTGTAACATAATTCTAAAGAAAAAGCTGTACAGTTTAAAATGGTTCCTTCATTCTGTTCCAACAATGAAACAGCCTACCACTTGCTACTTTCCAATCCATATCGTTCTTCAATTACTGATGACCTTAAAACATCTCTCAGGTGTCTCTTAATGACTTCTTCCACGCTACCATAAGCCTTAAGGAGCGGAATAAATATTTCCAGAATTCTTCTAGGTGAACGAAAACATGACTAAACTAATAACAAGTCCATTTAAGTAAATATGATAAAGAGTATGCTTGTAGGGAGACCAAGACTGCATGGCAGGCCAGACAGAACGTACTTGTGGTACGAGTCGGCCTAGTTGTCCGAGTCAGCCTTATGGTACACGTCAGACTAGTGGTACAAGATGTGTAGGACGGAAGCAATGGACGAAACAGCAAAGATGCAAGTGATGAAATGAACATGGACTGCGGCTTAATTGGTAATTTGATCTGTCCACTCCACGCACACAAGCCAAGCCTATAAAGAACCGTAGTCAGTACGTGTCCTTTCCTATTCGTACTTGTCTCGGACTTCCTTTATCCCCTTTTTAGTTGTCATCATTCTCTGTAACCGACTCCTCAGCACCTAACAAGCTCACACATAGACTGGTTATCAGTACTCCATTTTCTGAAATTCTTCCCTATCGTCTCTTAATATTCCGTGATTCCTTCTGCTTTCACAGATCCACACGAACAAACTATAAGCTGTAGACATGCTTCTGCATTCTCATTTGCAGAAAAATTGAAATTTGAATAGAAGTAATTATTAAAGTAGTATGTGTGTAGGCTTTCGTTTTAAAAGGAAGACCGACGTCTTCTTAATTAATTACACATTACACCCCGTTGAGGAATGAGGAATCCTTACAGACGTACCGAGAAAATTATTCGAGATAGAGGAACATCTTCCCTGTCACACAGAATTGTCTTTCTACTCTCAACTCATTTGCCATGTAGAGAGTTCAAGACTATTCTGTAAGTTCTAATATTCAAGTCTAACAACCAAAGATCCGTCATGTTTCTGGTCCCACGTAGGAAGTAAAGCAAGTTCAGTTGTAGTTTGTAGTATTATCAGAAACGTCGTCGCAAATCAATAAGAGTTAAAAGTGTTACGTATCTCCGGTTAACAGGTTAACTCAAAATGAGAGTCTACACATCTATCTACCTGTTGATTTTCAAATCCTTTGTACAAATCATTCCAAGTGACATAAAACTGATCTTTTATATTCAAATAGGGGCGATTTATAATACTTCTGCACAAAAATGTACAGCTTACTTAAAACAACTTGGCTAAATCTTGATCTTTCGTATTAGCATGCACTTCACTATACCTGATCTTTTCATTTGCTCACTTCCACATACCCCTTAGAAGTCATCCCTCCTGAATCGATATATGAATAGGAATAAATCCTTCTCTGACAAACCCTGCAACTGGAACATTCATCTCCTAACCTCATTTTTAGCTCTTACTGAATTATTAAGTAAGTTGTTATTCACAGAAAAATATTTGTCACGTAGATGAAGATTCAATAGCTTTGTTATTTATTGGGGCATCCAGAGAATTGAAGGAAACCACTGTATAATCTCCTGTGATAAGTGAATGCAGAAGCCAGTTATATGGGCTTTCATAATCTTCAAAGTGTTGGTTTTATTTATGTTAAAAATATGTTATATTTACTATTTTGGAATTTATTTTATAATTTCTATTCGCTGGATTATCGCTTACTTCAAAACTGTGCGAATGATTAATCTTAACCAAGTTGAACAATGTGGCATGAGAAATTGACACAGACAGTAAAATAGATCAGAGTATTTAATTACGTACTCAAAGTTTTGTTTCTGATCAGTAGACTTCAAGTTAGCAACAGCAGTTAGTGAATGACAATTGACTGCTCTCGCTTCCATTAATCCCTGTGGAAGGAATTCTCTAAGACAACCTCACGAGTTGCTGGAGATCACTTGGTGTCACCTATGCAAGGAGACCTTTCTGCATTTCCTTAAGAACTCATTATTTTCAGAATCGGTACTGCACTGAGCTACAGGCAGCCCCTCATTGATCGGCAGCATCAGATCTCGTGATTCCCTTTAAGAAATAAGTAAATTCGAATTCTTTACTCTTAATGTACTTCCTCCAAACCATTTAATAATTTAGGATCCATCACAAATAAATAAAACACATTCAGATGACTGGAATATGTAGAAAACATTATAAAACCCCTGTGAATCACTAAAACTACTTCAAACTTGCTTTCAGTTTTACAAGAAAGAAGAAATTCTAATCAAGATGAAACTCCGACCTCCGTAAGATTAACTGCTGCAACCGACAATTTATTAATAATCTAGTCTTCTATACACATCCTGTAATAATTAGTCCACCTGTGATTCGATACTTAACTATTAATCATAAGGCTTAACTATTAATTACTACTGCTCAAGATGAGGATAATCAACTGATAAACTGGTGGTTCGACATAATTAATTATCTTATTAATCTCATCTCGAACTCTCCTGACACAAAGCGATGCATTTCCTTGGGATTTAAATTGTACAATGACCTCGCAAATGTTCCAATTTCAGGTATACAATTAATAAAAATATTTTTCGTACATCGTACTCCGAAGATTCAAGTTATAAATACTAGGATTCTTGAAATGTATAGAGGCTGTATCAGCTATCGAAGAAACTACAGTTGTAAGTTGTGACATCAATTGCATTATCCTATGGACGTAGTCTACACATTTACAAATATCATTCTTGGTTATACCTTCTGATAAAGTATACTTTTCAGGTGGAGCTCCTGTAGAAGAGTTTTATTGTGCTTTTGTTTAAGACGTAGGATATTTGAAGAGCAGGAGGTCGTGGTTAAATATCAACTAATTAAATAGGAATATTTTTCGTTCAACGTGAACTAAAACTTACTTAACAATTACTAACACAATGTCAGACAAGCCGTTTGAAATTGAATAAAATTATGTACTCATCCGTTAACTAATTTCGCCACGTTTGGAGTAAAAATAGAACCAGAATTGTACATCGCCCATAGCTGCCAATTAACTACGTACAATTGAATGTTTAAACCCAAGAATGTTCTATTATAATCTACTGCACAAGAGATTCATATCTAATTACAAAACACTCTGATAATTATCAAATAGCTTTGGTTTCTCTAGGTAGACAATAGACAAGCAATTTTGTGTAGTTAATATACATCGAAAGAAAAATCAGATCAATACAAAGTACGTTTATGTTACAACTAAGCTTGACTTCTCGTTCTTACACTAGGTTAATCATTTAAAGTACATTCATCACTTTCACTCTCACAATTCACTTATCTTCTTCTTCTGAATGAGCTTGAAGTCAAAGACAAGACGAGGCAACGGAACATCAGGACTTAATGTACCACCTGTGCACTTTCGTGTAGCCTTCCTTTTCTTACACTTCTTAGCCAAATCTTGTGAAATGAAGTACGAGACAGAAACTTCCTGACTTCCCCTGTCCGTCGCATTGAGGCAGAGATTAATTGCCTCAAGAAGTTCAATACTTCGACTGTGCACGTCAAAGTGAACGTAGTTTCGATTTGGAGTCCACGATAGTAAGACAAGTAGATTTTCAAAAATGCTCTTATTGAGTCCGTACTTGTCTTTCATTTCCGGCATTCTGTCTTCAGACATAAACGAAAACAAATCTACGTAAACCAATGATTGGGCCGAAGTGAGAGAAGTTCCACTAAACATCAACTTTGTCAACTTGTGTGAAGTTGCAGAGAGTACCTCCAAGTGATTTTTCTTCGATGTTAACAGAAAGTTTAGTGAGTCTTTCAAATAGAGTGTTTTTAATCTTGGAATCAAATCAGATATCAGTTCTTTCCAAACTTCATTGTTCTCTGTAGATTTCCACAAGTTTATTTCTGCGATTGATAGCTGTGTGATTTGAAACGGAATTTTCATTTTCAAGAACTGTGGGAAGCTTTTGAAATCCAAGCAAACGAGGCACTCAGAGAATCCAATTTCACTCAAATCTTTAGGAAGATAGTCCACCCAGTTTTTGGTCAATCTGCACACTTTCCTCAACGCAAGAAGACTGGACGCTCCTCCGTATTTCCCTTGACACACGTATTTCAGAATACATTCTACAACTGGTTGTGGCATCGTCAACAATGTGGAAGTAGTTTCATTCTCGTAATTCCCTTTGTAGCAAGAGAAACACGATCCCATTTTGATCTGTGGAAACCACAAATTAATCAAAGATTTACAATATTAATATAATATTATATTTAAAATCAATTGTCAAATCTCAGTTTGGTTACATGAGGACTCACTTGAAGAGATGTTTAATGCTGGAGGTTTCAAAAACGGTTCAATCCGAATGCAGAATAGCCGTCGTATTGCGTGGGATAAATCTTGTGGAGCTTCTTGCTTCCTTCAGAATTGCAGGACGAAGAGAGTCAGTCCCGTTTAAAAGCTTTCTTCCAAAAGGTTTCTTGGAGGTCCAGCTTTCTTCCAAAAGGCTTCTTGGAGGTCAAGCTTGTACGGAGACTGATGGAATGTCGCTTCCTTCGCTGCGAAGATTTCACTGAGTATGGGAATGCACTTGAACTTTCGTGGATTTTATACTTGAATGCGAATTGAGGGAGAAACTCTGCCCTGTTCGTACAGCGAACTCAGCAAAGAAGAATTGATTTGATTTTTTTGACTGATAAATAAAGTAGAAAATAAACGGACACTATTCACTACAGGAAGACAAGTCAAATAACATTTCCGGTTGCATTATATTAGAAACAGGAGATCCAGTTTCTTTCTCATAGCTTCACTAAGGATGGCTGGGTCTCTTTTTGAAATTCCATGTCGATTTCAAACAACACTGAACAGGAAGGACGTAAAGCATACTTATGGTTTCTCTTGTTTCACTGAGCTGACCCTTTTCCACTTGTA
>JAQGBV010001542.1:0-15100 GCA_034698685.1 Isotomurus pseudopalustris
ATAAGAAGAGGGAGGAGGAGATTTAAAATTAAAGTGTAAACAATAACAAACGGATCGACGAGAGTGAAATCAAAATTTTATAATTCGGAATTAAAATAGTTTGCATGCATAGTTTTTTTGGAAATTTTCATGGAATGTGATAGTCATACATTCTTGAGTGCGCTTAGTTTGGGTTGGGCGCTGACTAAGCCACATGCCTGAGTAAGAGAACTGTCAATTTGAACTCGTCGTCGGTGTAGCCGAAGGAAGGGTAGTGAAATAAGTAAAGGCAGGCTGAGTGTGTGTGTGAATCGAGTCCGCCCTCTCCTCCTTCCTCGTCTTCATTCAATCCTCGCCCTCTTCTTCGCTCAAATGCCATCAACACTGTACACAAGGGTGAGGAAGAAAGAATCTATAAAAATTTCAAAATACAAATAGAAAAGTTTGAATTGTGTAGAAGAACAGAAGTAATTGTTTCTATTGTGGTTTTGTCGTGAGCTTCGAGTTAATTAAATGTTGGGGAAAGAAAAGAAAGAAAGTAGTTGAAGTTGTTGAAGAATAAGACTCTAGGAGTTAGGGTTAAAGATTCTATTATAACCGGAAAGAAGAAACGACTTCCGTTGTTGATGAAGAGTTGAAGAAGAAGGGCACAGAAGAACTTTTGTAGCGCAGCCGGTGGACAAGGTGTAGCTGAGCTGGAGGTGAAAAAGATCTTATATACAATTTAAAGTCGGAGTTTATTACGGGTGAAAATGGATCCGTGGGTGGTAACTCAAATGGAGAGGGCGAGGCACATGGAGCAGTTTAAGGCTCTGAACCCTCAAGCAGGATTTGTTACGGGGGAACAGGCTCGAGGCTTTCTGCTTCAGTCCGGGCTTCCACCTGCAATATTGGCGCAAATTTGGTAAGTTTCGAATAACGATTATACGACTTTACAAAAGGATGGTGGATAGTAAATAGTAAATGAGTGTATTCTGTATGGGTGTTTAGGGGACTCGCGGACGTCAACTGTGACGGGAAGCTGGACATCAATGAATTCAGTGTTGCATGCAAGCTCGTAACTATGAAATTAAAAGGAATGGAAATTCCGCCTGCCTTGCCGATGTCTTTGAGGGCTGTGCTGTCGGCGTCGGGGACGACGACACCGATACTGTCCCCTTCTTTGGCTGGTAGTGGAATGTCGACTCCACCGACAGGAATTCTCCCACCACCAATGGGGATTGCGAGGCCTGTGGTTGGTGGAATAGCTACTCCTCCACTACAACCGTTGATGGGAGCCACAGCTCCTGTCATGATGAACAGTGCTCCAGGAGGAGTTGGAATGATGCCTCCCTTAGCTGGTACAGTTGGTGCCGTTCCTACCTCGGTAGTTCCAACGGGTATGATGGGAGTCGTGATGTCAGCAACAGGGAATTCTGTGCCTCCTACGTCTTTGGCGTTTCGCTCAGCCACCCCTCCCGTCTCAGGTAGGAGTCACCTATTAGATTGGCAGTTGAATCAAAAGTAATTTTGCTTGCTCTCTGAGGAATTTCAATTTGGATGTTACATTTGCTTCCAGCAACACGTCAGAGTATTACCGGTCAAGACTCCTTGCATCGGTCGGCTTCAATTACTAGTCACGATTCCATGTGAGTACCTCGTGACTAAAACACAGGAAAGGGCTACGGACTTGATTTGTTGATGATTTTTTTACCTTTGCAGAGCATCACCATTGTTAGAATGGGCAGTTCCGAATCCTTCTCGATTGAAGTATACTCAATTATTCAACCAGCATGATCGTACTAAGTCTGGATATCTTACGGGTGTTCAAGCACGAAACATTTTATTGGGAACTGGTCTTCCACAACCTATTCTAGCCCAGGTATGGGGACTCTCCGACATGGATGCTGACGGTAGACTTGGCTCAGAGGAATTCGTCTTGGCCATGCATCTATGTGATATGGCTAGACAGGTATGATATGGCTTCACCTAACCTTACGTTTTCCGATTGAACCGTTGTTGATAATGAGAATACCTTTTGTGCTACAGACTGGTAGATTGCCTCCTAAATTGACTCCCGATTTGATTCCTCCTTCGTTCCGCACCAATAGCAGAAAACAATCCATTAAGAGTGTTCCTGGATCTGTTGTCGGAAGCGGGCAGAATACGGGAACAAATACACCAGTTGAAACTGAGTTAGTGCTCTCTCCAGGTATAAATTCGAGTTAATTGATAGACGTAGCATACATCAGTGACTTGCACTGTTATTTATGGCATAATGTATCATGGGGAGTTTTTTTTTCGCAGGTGGTACAACATTTGAAGACAAACGGAAAGAAAACTTTGATAAAGGACAAGCAGAGCTGGACCGACGACGGAAACTTCTGCAGGATATGCAAGACCGGGAGAGGCAGGAAAGAGAAAGAAAAGAAAGAGAAGAGTTCGAGCGACGAGAAAAGCAAAGGTATGTAAATTAAATTGACGACATCCCTCAGGAGCCACTCCTGGCTTGGAGATGTATGAGTTCAGTTTAGCAGTAGAATGTATTAATTACTCATTCTTCCTCGTCTCAGTACTTTTGCAATGCATTAAAATTCGTTATTGGGTCGGCTTTGTCAGGTTGGAGATAGAAAGGCGTCAGAATGAAGAACGTGAGAGACAGTTAGCTATGCAACGAGAAATGGAAGAGAGACGAATGGAAGAAATGCGTAAAAAGGAAGAAGAAAAGGAAGCGGCTCGGCGAGAAATGGAAAGACAGAGGAGATTAGAAATGGAAGACAGCAAAAGACAGGAGTTGCTTGCCCGTCGCCAGAAGGAGCAGGAGGAAGTCCTTCGTCTGAAAGGAGTAAACAATGGACTCGGTCTAGAACTATCTCAGTTGGTATGGCTCTCGCAGATTATGCAATCTTTCAACTAAGATTCCTGGCACTAAATTAGACATGTTTCTTGGTAATTGTAGACTGATAAAGTAAAGGAGCTGTCCAGTAAAATCACTGAAACCAGACAAGGTGTATCTACTGTTAAGACAGAAATTGATGGAATGCGTACAAAAAGAGATACATTTATGACTGACATGGGGCTTCTGAAAGGACAGTTAAAAGACCAAAATAATCGAATGCTGTTGGCAGCTCAAGAAAAAGTGCGTTTAGAAAAACTTGCAGTTGAAAGTGAAGCTAAACAAATGAATTTGAAGCAGCTTAGAGAAAAACTGCAAAACATGAGAGATGAGGTAAGACGCTGCTTAGATTCTTAATAAAAATAATTATCATCTTTTATGAACAGTTACTCATAATGCAATGATTATTGCTTCCCAGTTGGAAAAGAAACAATCTGATACGGATACGGCAGTCAGTGAATCTAATGAATTGAAGACAACTTTATCAACTTTGATAGAAAGCTGTAGAACCATATATGACGAGTACAAACAAAAGCGAGAAGTAGTAATAACCAATAGAAAGAAACACGCTCAGGAACTGGATTATAATGCTGCATGGGGTGATACAGGAAAAGTTGTTTCTCGTCAAGGGTCAGTCATTACGAATGGAGAAGGGCCGGTCTATTATCGTGCAGCTTACGATTTTGAAGGACGAAATGAAGATGAGTTGACATTTTCCACTGGCGACATTATATTGGTATGTTAATGGTATCTATTTCGTATTGATAACTGTTACTAAACTTAAACTAGTACTTTCATTGTGAACGCAGAAAAACGAAAGTGTTGTACCAGATCCGGGTTGGCTGGCTGGAATATTGGATGGCAAGTCAGGATGGTTTCCAGAATCATTTGCCGAAGTCATTTCTGCGGAAGAGTACGTTTTTATTCGTCTAAAACCGAATTTAAGTTCTTGACAGAAGTTATTAACGATATATTTAAATTGCTCTATAGGGCAGCGATAGCTGCTCCTGCAGCTGTAGCTACAACTGCAACGCCAGCAGTTACCAGCGAACCTTCCGTTGATGGCTCAGGAGGAGAGTACTATGTCGCACTGTATCCTTATGAATCTGCAGAGGCTGGAGACCTACCATTTGAAGCAGGGGAAGTAGTGTTCGTGACACATAAAGAAGGTCAGTGGTGGACAGGGCAAGTAGGAACTGAAAGAGTTGGAGTGTTTCCGGCTAACTACGTAGCTAAACAAGACGAAATTGAGGCCTCCGGTGCAGTGTCAGAACCAGTAGTAGATAGCTTTGCTAACAGTGCATTAACGTCGGAACCAATACCAGAATCTGCTGAAATTAATTACAATGAAGCCGGCGGAGCTATGGACAATGTCGATTCGGATTCACAAAGAAGGACTGAACTTGAGCCATATGAAGAGGCAGAAATTAAAAGGGAAATGAGTGAAATCGTGAGACAACCTCCTCCAAAATCGCCCAAGACTACAAAATCTCGTCGTTATGATATTGCTACTGTCTTAGCAAACTATCAAGGATCTTCCGAAGGTCAGCTTACATTGACAAGAGGGCAGCTTGTAACCGTTCGAAAGAAATCAGCCTCTGGCTGGTGGGAAGGGGAACTACAAGTAAGGATCAGAAACACTATTAATTGACAAGTTTTTGTGAGCACCGCTAATCTAACTCATTGTGTTAAAATAAAAGTTAAAGGGAAAGGAGAGGATAATTGGTTGGTTCCCTGGGTCGTATGTGAAAGTCTTAGGACCTGGTGGCGGATCAAGACAATCGTCTTCACGCACCACTCCTATTCCATTTGATGAGTACGATATGCCAATTACTGCCGCACCAATTTTCTCCGATACCAAAGGTGAGAATTGCGACGAATCCTAGGCCCTAAATTTTTAGGGCGTAAAAAATTTTAGGACCTTGGACGAATCTGAGATATCTGTACCAAAAAAGATAAATTATTAAATTGTTGCTGAATCTCTCGTTACAGAGCAAGTTATCGCGCTTTATCCATATACTGCCCAAAACACAGATGAATTGACGTTTGTGAAAGACGATGTCATCACGGTGATTTCCAAGGACGAACCAGACTGGTGGAGGGGCCAGATTGGTAGCTCCGTAGGATTGTTTCCAACCAATTACGTTCAACCAATGTCTAACACTCAAGGCCAAGATATTCAATGTGAGTGATTTTATTTCAAATTGAATTTTGATTTCTGTTATCTGTCGGTTTTCCCATTGCTTATCTTTGTCCTTTCGTTCGTGTAGTCCTAATCGCTGAATTTCAAATTTTAAGTAGTAAGAATTGCACTTATGCATCCATAATATCAATCATTATGCAAACTCATTTGTTAACTCATATACGCGCATTTAGTTAAATCAGTTGTAGTCGTTGTGTTTAATTAATTGACTTTATGAGTTTGAATTGATGAAGAGAGCTTTGTATTTACCGTGTGTACTTAGTAAGCTGTGTAAAACCGGTGCAAGTGTGACTCACACAATAAAATTTCTTTTCTGTGTGTATTTCGTAGGAGGATGAATGAAACAAATTGATTGGGCTTGGGATACACGAAGAGACTCAAACACCATCCATGTTACAAACAGTCGATCACTAGTAAGGAAGGCATAAAGATGTTCATGAAGAAGAAGAATTCGGTTGGCTGCATACAAATTATAGTCTCTATCGTCCAAAACTTTTCCAATGCAATCGAACAATAATCCGAGATCAACTTAACCCTCTACCAATATCAATTCCAATCGATACACTCTCCTCTGCCTAAGACAAACTTTGATTGATAGAAGTGTCAAGAAATGCTTAGTTCAATGCGGGGATGTAATAGCCTAATAAGAAATTAGTTCAATCATACTCTTCTTGCAAAGGACATATTGAAACTTGTAGTATTGTAGACTTATTGAGTACCTCACGTACGTATGATTAGTGGTTAAAGTAAACTATATTACATAAGTAATATAGTAAGTACTACGCAAGTAATAATACCATAATAGACCTTATTTATACTGGTGTAATGGAGACCATGGGCTCCAGATGAAACGTGTATTTTCATTATTTATCGGTTTTTACCTTTTCTCGGTTTTTTAAACAAGGGTCCCTCCCTTTAAAGTATGTAAAGTGTTAAGTGATCAATACTGTTTAATGCAATACATAAAAGTTCATACCTAGTTCGTAACAATGCATCGGTGCTCCAGAAGAGTGAAAGTGAATAATCACTTTTAAGACTTGTTTTGACTTTAGTAAAAGTAAATGTTATTTTAGCTCTTCCTTAATTGCTAAAGACGTGTCTTCAGAATGTCGATGGTGAAGAATGGAGGATATAAACATACTAGGGATTTATTTCGTAATGATTAAGAAATATACAAATCATGATTAGAATTAGATCGTACAGTCAGTTCAGATTCATGAAGTATTTTGTAAATATATGTCAAGTAACTTTTAATGATAGACAATAGGAAAAGTGTATCTCTGTTAAAAGTAGTAAGAGTTCTTAGAATGCGGTGTGTATACAATCAGTGCAATCTCAAAAGTAGTCAGAGAAAGCTTTATTACAATTTGTTAAATTGAGTTGGATGAATGAAAACAGCAATGCAAGGATGTTTTAGACATATTTAATCATCTTTATATACTTTGAGAAGTTTATGAATCTTGTGCGATTGTAAGATTGTAACATGGTAGGTGGGGTCTCTTCGGTAATCTGTTCTGTTTTACAGTAGAAAGCTACCGTATGCCTTATTTTTTTCTCTAAGATATTACTGCAGTGATAGTTATTCACGAGACAACAAGCCGTCTTAAGAAGGCTGCTGGCTTGGCTTTTCTTATTTTATTTTATTCACTCGCTCAAGTTGAATCTCTAGTCATGATCATAATGGTTTAAAGTTTTAAAATGAATACGAAGGGCACCCTGCCTATATGTGATTGTTTAATGTTCTGTGTTGAATGCGTTGTGTAATCTTCGCGTGGGTAGCTCTGTAGTAATTATTTTGAAGTCTTGTTCCTACAGTTTAAGTCCTAATATGATGTATCAGCCATATCGTGAATACTTTTACCTTACCATGTTGAATAAGATCAGCGGAGACAAGAAAGATTTTTATAGTTATTTTACAGTAAGCGTAGTTGTAGTGGTCCTCAAACGAAGGAATGATCTTTTGAGTCATAAAATGGCTGACGATGACTGGGTTTTCTGGCCTCATTACTTTGAGTTCTCTTTAATTGTCACAAAATTAAATGCATGTTGATTAGTCACAGTTTTATCGAGCTTCAGCCATTATCATGGGTAGAAATTTCAGTTGTAGACTATTTTTATTTCTGATATCGGCCGACGGTATAGTAAAGTAGAAGAGCGGAAATATCTAACTGAATAATCAAACGAAACAGGTACTCATCATGTATTAATAGTTGAAATAAGTAAGCTTTATTTTCTATTGGATCTGAGCTATAAATATGAAACCAAATACGAACAAAATTATAAATATAATCTGGAAGAAAAATCTGTACATTTTTGAGATAGAAGCAACAAGCAATCTCCTGCTAGGCATACATAAAACACAACTGGATTCAAGTATGTAACTGTGTCTTCTTTTTTGTCATCTTCTTCAGCAACCTGTACTGTATTTACAATTACAATGCCTGTATAAGATGTAGAATCTCCTCAAAGGAAACTGAATAAGACTTTAATGATAAAATGAAAACTGCTTTTATTTCCACCTGATTACTTATTTACTATTACTGCAGATATATAAACTGTTTTTGTCATTGTGATCCATGAAAGGAACGAGTGACAATTTATCATTACTTGTTTCTAGCTGAGTCCGACAGTGCGTATAGAGATCCGTTTCGTACCTCTTCGGGAGTAGATGGCTTCAACGATCCGTTTGCGGATTCGAACAACAGTAAATTTGAGGACCCGTTTCCTAATGCAGGTATTGAAGACAAAGGCTTCGGGGACATGACCGGAGACGCTTTTACCCCAAGTAATGGATGGTCTGCTAAAGCTGATCATGATGATCCTTTTGTGAATTCTCACAATAATTCGTGGGGAAATGATTTTGCAAATGAAAGTTCGGTTTCTACTTCTGGATTTGGGGAAAGCAACATTACGAATAGTTCCATTAAGTCAGGACCTTTTTCCAACGGAGGCACTATAGATTCCAAGAGGCAGGATTCAATACAGGAACTGATCATTACTGAAGAAACTTACATGACTGATATGCGAATAGTTAAAGAAGTGTGTTTAAAATTCTACTAATACTTTCAACTTTTAATAATTCCGTATATCCAGGAATAATCGATAATTAAATTTTGTTTGTAGTGCTTCATGGCACCATTGCAACATTCTGGGTTCCTCACAAATGAAGAATTGGAAGCAATTTTCGTGAATTGGGATGATCTCATTGACTGCAGCAACAAGCTTGTTAAGGCTTTCAACATAAGGCAGCGTACCTGTTACAACGGAGGAATCCAGATGATCGGAGATATTTTATGTCAACATGTACTATAAAGTTTTCAATTGCTAACTTTCAAGTTTAATGTTTTCGTTCATTCGATAAAGAATATTGTCATTTTTAGATACCGTCATTCACAATTTACATCCGATTCTGCAGTGCTCAGCTTCGGTCTGCTGCTTTAATTCAACAAAAGTGCGAGAGTAATCAGGACTTCAAAGAATTCTGTAAATCTTGCCAGTCAAACCCGAAAACGAAGAGTTTACCATTGAGTTCCTTTATAATCAAACCCATGCAAAGGATTACCAAATACCCGTTACTAGTTAAAAAGGTACAAACTTCAATTTTTTAGGGAGTTCAAAATAATGTGAGTCTGAGCAAGTGAGAAAATTGTTTCATAGATATTGGAATACACGCCAGATTCCCATCCTGACAGACAAAACTTAGAAGAAGCCTTAGTAAAGGCAGAAGAGGTAAGTTACAAAATTCAATCAGGAATTTCTCGGTAACAGGTTTAGGTTTAAGATATTGATTAAAATCACTTCTAGCTTTGTGCACAAGTCAACGAAGGCGTCCGCGAGAAAGAAAATTCAGATCGGTTAGAATGGATGCAATCTCACATAAGTTGTGACGGTTTGGAAGAAAGGTTGATTTTTAACTCTTTAACCAATGCCCTTGGTCCTAGGAAGTTTTTACATCACGGACTTCTGCACAAGGTTTTCACATTATTGTGACACATGATGATTAGTGCAACTTTGTAATGTGTGTTTTTATTTAATTTATTAAAACAGACCAAGAGTGGAAAGCAAGTAGTAGGCTTTCTATTCAACGACTTTCTTCTGCTTGCTCAGCCAAACAAACTGCTTTCTCAAACTTCGTTTTCATTTGATCGTCACAAAAGTATGAAATTTCGAATTTATAGACAGGTAAATGTAGCTTAATCTGGGTTAAAGTACTCATTTGATTTCATGATATAACAATGCATTGAAGTGTTTATAATTTATGCATACATTCGTGTTTCAGCCCATCTTTTTGAACGAAATTACGGTAGAAGAAACTGCGAGTGAAAACGAAAATGAGTTTGTTATTGGACTGGAAAGTAACCGGGCATCATGGATGTTCCTACTTGCACCTGGCTTATCCGAAAAACGACTATGGGTAAAAAATATTCGGGAAGCCAAAAAGCGATACATTCAAACTGAGCAGCAATACTTGCAGAGACAAAAGTCTAGTAAGTGTTCCTTACGAAATCTTTTGTAACAGGTTTCGAACTCGTTTAACTTAACCATTACATCAGTTAACATACATTGTTAAAACTCTATCACACTGAACTCTATATTTCTCATATTTACCAACTACAGAAGTTGGTGTGAAAGCAGTCGGTAGATTATTAGTTGTGGTCATGGAAGGGGAAAATCTTGCGGATCGAGACCGTAGTGGTAAGAATGTCCGAAAAGTGAACTGAAAGCAATGCTGTAAACGCATGACTGCCTCATCAATTTGTTGATTTTCGCATTGTACGAGCTGATCTTAGATTTTGAGTAGTAGTGAATTGGTATTGACTAACTTTATCTATCTAACATAATATAGATTGCTTGTACCACGAAGAGCGTAAAATCATGTTTTACTGACTACTAATTGGCTAATAATGACTAACAGATATCCTGCACGGCTTTATGTAACAAAAATAACAAAATTGGCATGATTTGTAAATATTCCTTTTAGTCCGAAGACGTCCCGTTAAGGGCAAATTGAAAGTGGTTGTGGTCGCAGGAAAATCCCTTGCTAATCGCGATCCTAACGGTAGTTTTTATGCTTTACATACTGAGCATCTTCTGTCGCTTGTTGCTAGATTAGCCGTTTGCTTGGCTGCTTTTGAAACTTACAATAATATGTGCTGGGTGATTACTGGTAAAAATTATGTAATGTTTCAGGAAAAAGTGATCCTTATTGCGAAGTCAGCTTGGGTTCAGAGATTAAAAGAACAAGGGTTTTCAAAGCTACTCTTAACCCAAAGTGGAACGACTCTATGCAGTTTTCTGTAAAGGATCTCCAACAAGATATTCTGTGTCTAACAGTCTACGACAAGGATTATTTCTCGCCCAACCGTAAGAGTTCACACCTTTTTTCATTCCTAATTCTCTTTCGTTGTACTAAAAAAACCGATAGTACTGTTTTTACTAACCGATATTTTTTGTCAAATTTAGAGTTCCTTGGCAGAACAGAAATTGGAATTTCGACTATATTCGAGGAAACGAAACACCGAAAAACCCCATGGACGAAAAAGTTTCCATTACACGAAGTAGAATCAGGAGATATAGTTATAAAGCTACATTTACAACTTTTTGAATGATTTGTACATGGTCTTGCCAACTCCGGGACATTACTTACTTTTTCTATTGATAGGCGGGCAACTATTAAGCTGTGGTACTTCCAACATGTTATGTGATCTGTCCTACCTTTCGTGTATTTCGTTAATTATTCATATTTTTGTAACGTTACTACATCTTTCTTTTTCATGTTGTGTTGTGAAAACCGATGGTTTCACAATTGTTGACTTGTTTACTTGAAACACTGCTACGATTAAAATATATGGCCATAAATACGGTGAACATTTAAATAAATCACAAAAATACATTAAATAAAAGTATCAGACTAAACCACACTTATGTATTTGCTTCACTTTATTGCACAAGATCATTCGTAAGTAGCTAACAAGTTTAAAGCTTGCTTGAGAGTTTCTTGAGCAAAATTAGTATAAATATATGGTGGTAACAACTGAGATTCGAAATATGCGAGACTTTCGGTGATGGTGTGAATACTCTTATAAGGCTTATTTTGCAGAGTGAGACTAAATGCGTAACGAAACTGTTCAATATTTCTTGCAAGTTCTTTGTCAAGTGAATTGAGATCATATGCTGACTTGCAGTTCTTGCACTGCCCGTTGGACTGCAACACTATTTTTTCTAGATTCAGTCTCTCAAATCCAGGTTTTTTAAAGCAGGCATTGCAAATGAATTTACTGATTTGATCTTGAAGAACATTAAGGACTGGCCAAGATTTAGTACACGCAATACAGTCGCAAATAAAATTATAATTGGTCTTCAAATGTTTTCTTCTCGACGGTAAATCTTCTAAAGCATAATGTGCTCCATAATTATCAAGAACTTCTTCATCTTCTTTAAGTCTTCGAATGGTAACAACAGCGTTCACACCGTTAGATAAAGTAATTCGAGTAACATTAGGATCACATGAATGATTGATCATAGAGAGCAAAGCAAACGCTCCAGCACCGAAATCAGTAGTAGTAGCTTCTTGAATTTCTTCAGCAGGAGGATTGGGTGATGAAAGTTTAAGGGCATTAAGGGAATGGGCATTACATGGGAAATTCATTTGGTGCAAAAGCATTAAAGATGCAGCGAAATTCTTCAAATCCATAAGCTCATCGTCTGGAAACGATTTAAAGAACTCAGTGGTTTGGTACAAAAGTTCCGAAATGACTATAGAGTCTATACAGTATCGTGAGAGTTCTTCCTCTGTTAGAGATTCATCATGGTAGATAAGGCACTTGATCGGATGATACGACGACGAAAGGTACTTCCCATTTTCAAATCCAAGTATTGACTTATCATCTATTTTATATTTTGACTCAGATTGATATGTCTTCCATTGATTTCGTAATGCATTGGGTCCTAGATTTACTACTGTACGATACGAAAGCAAAACAAGTCGTTTAGCGTCAAGTCGATGCAAGTAAGGCCCCAAAGTACAGTCGTATTTATGAATAGGTCCGTGAGATCTTTTGCATTCTTCGTTACAATAAACTGCCTGGAAAATTAATCAAATATGAAGTTCTGCATAACAAAAGAACATACATGCACCTCAAAATTGGGAAGTATCCTGGACTTACAAAAGCACAAGCTGTACAAGGAATACAAGGAGATTTAGATATGTCACGCGAGCAATAATGACAGAAGGCGATTTCCCATTTCACTTGATTCACCAAAATTTTGCTATAAGGTTTTTCCAATATAATAACCGTGCCTACAACACAAACCAAACCAACTGTAAAATCCAAAAAATCTAATCGACAGTGATCACACTTGAATTTATGTAATTTTCGCACCTGGAGCTACGTCTTTTGTAACTCTGACATGTCTTCCTCTTCCAGGATCAAATACAATTTCCACAAAGTCTTCAGCAGATTCAATGCAATTACTGGGACTCTTCATTTGAAAGTAACTTTCACATTCCCATCGCCTTGTACCAGCATCAGTCTCTACTTTCTCAATAAGACCTACAGTATCACACACTTTCGCTTCACAACGGTCTTTCCTTTCCAACAGTTTCTTCCGCACTACTTCAAACTGCTTTGGTACTTCGGAAAATTTTTTTGCCTCTGCCAAAGCTGACTCAATATCTTCCAAGCATTTTGCCGGCTCGTTCATTTCAAGGAAGCACGCAGATCTAAAAGTAAATTAATTAAAGTAAATAGTCCTATAGTCCACTATTTAAATTATTCATATTGTTCATTCGCGCAACTAATTCGAATTCTGTATTAGTGGTTAGTGTCCCTTACCTATTAGAATACGCAAGTACCATCTCGATGCTATCACTGGGTGCAAAGCACAATGAAAGTGTAAATCCCCTCAGAGCTGACGCCAGCTCACGTCGTCTGTAAAACTCATTAGCTTCTTGCCGAAGTCGTCTTGAAGTCACATCACACTTTAAAGTCTGCTTGCATCCTTCAACGTCTTCCATCAGCTCCCCGATTACTAAGAGATCAAGAATTTAAAAAATTTTAATACTTTCCTCCGCAAAACATTGGTGTAATCGAAATATTATTATGAAAAGTCACATAGAAATTACTTTGATGAACTCGTTCCAAGATGCTGGGACACTTCCTCATCGTTTCAATCCTTTCTTCCGGACACACTTTCTTCAGCTTCAGTTTATTATTGTTGGCGACATCTCTGACCAACCCCTCCACCATCCCCCTGAAGCGTCGACATTCCTCGACAATTTCCCCTTCCCATATCGCCCCAGTCGTCTCAGATCTCTCCATGCTAATGCTATATGCAAAAATGCAAATCTTTGTCCAATTCTTATTTGAATCGTGTAATCCGTATCGTATCCCTAGTCAAAACAAATTCGTACAATTAAACGTGTAAGTCAGGCCATGATAATAATACAGCATCTCAAAATAAATCTAAATCTTCAACAGCAAAGTAAACATGCAATGCCTACCCTATTGTTTATTTTTATGTCCCTTGTATTTCGCGAATCCGAATTGCAAATTCAACTTCTAGCAGGTGCACAGGGCACACCAACTCACCAACAATCCAGCGAATCCAGTCAAGCGTCACATTGGTCACATGAACAAAGTGTAGCATGAAAAACTCAACGAAAAATAATGCAAAGTTTTAAACAATGAAACACTCCGGTCACGGCTTATTTCCAAAGGTGTTCGGAGTTTTGAAATAAATTCGGGGCTGAAGACTTTCCCGTGAAGGTTGCACATGTGTGCTTTCTCCCGGGGGAGGACAGAGGAAGGATGGAAGGGGGGGTGTGGGATTTTCATACGTGGAGGTGGTGGTGGGGGGGGGGGAGAGGAAGATTTGGTTGGCCCGCGTCCAGCAGAGGTAGCGACTGCACAACGACCCACCACCATCCAAGTTGACTCAGCAAAAGCCGAGCGATCAATTCTCTCTTCTCCTCCGTCAAGAAGAGTTCATCATCACCAACTCTACCAAACTGCTCTCCTGCTTCTTCCGCCTCAGGTAAACTGCTCTCTAATTAATCTCTTCTCCTATTAATTAACTTTGTTAGTTAGTGTGTGTTAGTTGGTTCCAAGGTGGGGGTGGTCAAGTTAAGTAATTAGACGTACAGGTTGCTTTTGGGGGTGAAGTTTTAGGAGTAGTTAGAGATAGATATGCTATGAAGAACAATGAAGGTGACGTTTTGGTTAGGATTTTGGTTTCAGCTGGGTGTTAATTTTTGATTTTCTTCTTTTCTTTCAGTAACCTTAAGCTGTGTGTTCTGGAAGCGTTTCTTAAAAGTACGAGAGAAGAAGGGGTGTGGTTCTTGCTGTGAGGTGAAGAAGACGACAGACAGCAAGACTGGAAACTCATCTTATTTTATTACGTTGTGGGAGAATTTGCATCGCCGGTTGAAGGAAGAATTTCAGTATTTTTTGTCCTTGTAAGTGACAATAATAAGTTTATCGAGGGTTTAGAATATAATTAGTTTTTTAGTAGTGGAATTTCAATGTGATGTTATTTTAATGGACTTAAGAGTAGGGCCGAGTGAATTTTTGGGTTGTTTAAGTTGTAATAATGTGTTAAGTCGCTTGGCATGGTATGTCCTTTGTTATGTGAACAAGAACAAAAGAAAATTCGATGTTGTCTTTGGATAATTTTGTAAAATTTAGTGCAATTGTATTGTAGGCTGGTTTATTAATTTTGTTAACTTTGTGTCAGCTAAAATCAGTGGGAACCCGTAATTTTTATAACACAAAATGTACTATATGTTGGGGTTTTCACTGGTTTTCGTCTGAGTGAATCGTTTACGTTTGTTTTACTCAGTTTTTGAATGGTGTGTATTTTTTTGTTTTATGCAAAGATAAGTCGTACTACTAAAGTAGAAAGAGACCTAAGAGATAGAGAAGTGAGTGAGTCAAATGCAGGTAAGAAGATAATTCTGTAATTCACTGTTGTGCATGCAGTTTAGGTAGGGAATCGAGTACATTTTAGGGATGCGTAGCATGGAGGGTTCTTAATTGAGGGTT
>JAQGBV010001543.1:0-15092 GCA_034698685.1 Isotomurus pseudopalustris
TATGATCAAGCAGAATTTGAATTACGATTAAACCAATAAGAGTTTAATCCAGGTGTGTAGTTTGCATAGGAGGCATCCTGGAGACTGGAGAGTGAATGGAAAAGAATCTGGTCTATCAGTGTGTTGTTTAAATGGGAGTTGAATGAATGTTACCTTTACAGTTAGTTGAGTATTATATGTATTATATCTGTATCATTTATTTATTTTAATGGGATGCGTAGGACGGCATTTGGAATGTTATATCAAAAGTTTATCATTAATCATTCCTTTTGTAATCGTAGAAAGTAAGCTCAGATGTACTTGCCATCTACAATATGTGGGAACAGACTTTTCGATGAGGTCATGTTTACTATGATGGGTGTTGCTATTCTTTTTGGTGCGGGAAGTAATCTCTGTCACAAGATTTCTTCTCTCAACTAGAGAAGTCAAGAAGTCGGAATTTTTAAGGTTGATTGATTCATTAAGTAGGGATTTAGTTACTAGTGTTCAGTCTATATTAAGGTATTAATTGAGTGTGTAAGAATTATTATAATTTTATAATTTGTATTTGGTCTACGGAGTCGTAGAGCTTTGGGTTGTGAATTCTGTATTCAGTAGATCTAACAATTAGAAAATATCTGCAAGATGACAGAGAAAGACTACAGTCCCCTGAGTTTGGCGTGCGTCAAGTCTCTTTCAGACAAATCGTATGATAAGCGTCGACAAGCTGCGTCGGAAATTGAAAAGTAAATTGTATCTTAATTCCTAACGAATTAAGATGATAAACTGAAGGTTTTTTGTTGGTTTTTTAGGATGGTGAAGGACTTCACGCAAATGAAAAATACGGAGCAGATCAGAAAATTACTTCGTGTGCTGGGTCAAGATTTTACCATGTCACAGATGACGAATTGGAGGAAAGGGGGTATTATTGGCTTGGCTTCTTCTGCGATGGGTCTTGGCAAGGTAAAGGTTAAATTATTTTATTACGAGTCGGTAATATCACATTAATCTTACAATAATAGGAATTCATATTTATATTTTTCAGGAAACCGGAAACTACATAGATGAACTTATACTGCCTATTTTGCATTGTTTTGGAGATTCCGATCCGCGAGCAAGATATTATGCTTGTGAAGGATTGTATAATGTGACCAAAGTAGCCAGAGGATCTATTTTAGTACATTTTAATGAAATTTTTCATGCGTTGAGTAAACTAGCTGCTGATCCTGATCAGAATGTTCGTAGTGGCACTGAGATGTTGGACAGATTATTAAAAGTAAGACCTGCTTTTTGAATGTTAAGAATTTAACCGCATTGTTCATTATCAATAACAGAATAATGACAAACTTTTGTTCGTGCCATTAAAAGGACATTGTCACTGAAAGTGCTTCCTTTGACTTGGTCAACTTCATGCCTTCATTAAGAGAAAGATTATACACGAAGAAAACATTTGCCCGTCAATTCGTCATTTCGTGGATTTCTGTGTTGCACGCAGTCCCTGACATCAACCTAGTTATATTTTTGCCGGAACTGTTGGATGGACTGTTCCAAATTCTTGAGGATCCAACAATGGAGATTAAGAAAATGTGAGAATCTCTAATCAAACAACATTATTGTAAATGAGAAGTTGAAAGTTCTGAAATCGCAGTATTTATTTATATATTGTCTTTAGGTGTGAAACTGTTCTAGGAGAGTTCCTCAGGGAAATAATTAAAAATCCAGCATCAGCGGATTTCTCGGGGATGATAAATATTCTGATAGCTCACAGTCAGTCAAAGGATGAGTTATTACAGGTAAAATAGATCTGCTTTAGCTTTGTCTCAATCTTCGTGCTAAGATTGCACGAATCTGAAGAAACAGATGCGAAAAATTTCTTTGTGTAGAAAGTAGTATACTGCACGAGATCAGTATTTCTCTATTTTGTTTAATTCTTACCTTTACTTCTGCTCGTTTTGTTGATTGCAGTCTTCAATATTCAAGCAAGTACGTTGATTGATTTTTCACGTCATCTTTCCGTTACTGCCAATATGGAGCTTTCGTTGACTGCATCTTAGGTTTTCCTTATGGTTTCCCTTAAGCATAATATAGTATTCCGAATTGTCGGATCGGTTTTCGTTGTTGTTTTTATTATGAATTTTCAAAATTTGACAATATTGGGTATATAGGGTTTGATCGGATTTTATTTAAAATATTTTTATTATTATATATTTAAGTCGATTAATTATCATGAAATTGTTTTTAGTTAATGGCGGTGACGTGGATTAAAGAGTTCGTAGCGTTAGCTGGATCAGAAATGGTGCCTTACGCTTCTGGAATTTTATCAGCAGTGCTACCATGTCTTGCTTATGACGATGACAGCAGAAAAAGTTAGCAAAGAATAATAATGCAGTTGGAATTATTATATTAGAATGAATTCTTTGACTTCAATGTTATGATTTAAATTAAAGATATTCGAGAAACAAGCAAAGCAGTCAATTATAGTCTGATGAAGTTGATCACCAATTTCAATGAAAACAGTGTCACTCCGAGCAATCAAATAGGATCAGCGTCCATCAGTGACCAGCAACCTCCTAATGAAAAAACTAACAAGGAGCCTAAAGTCGATTTGAATTCCGTTGTTGATGTTCTCACAAGAAATCTGCAAAATACAGCAGTACCTACCAAAGTAGCGGTTTTGAGGTGGATTTACCATCTGCATCTCAAAATGGGAGACCAAATGTTCCGCTTTGTGGATGAGACATTTCCTGTCCTGTTAAAAACTTTGTCAGACCCAAGTGACGAGGTTGTGTTGCTTAGTCTAGAAGTACTGGCAGAGATTGTTTCATTTCCTTGCAAAAATAAAGATGGTAAGACTATAAATGTCGGAAGTCGAAAGTATAAAATTCAGTTAATGGATATCATTATATTTCGTGTAGAAGCTTCAGACGCAGTTGAACTTCAGAACAACCCTTATTTTATTAAGTTCGTTGTAAGCCTCTTGGGACTGTTTTCGACGGACAAGCAGCTATTGGAGGATAGGGGAGCTTTCATAATTCGGTAAACGGAATTCGGACGCGTGTTGACATATACAAAGTACAGAATGATTAAAGTTGGTTTTTTATGCAGGCAACTTTGTGTTCTTCTCAGTGCAGAAGCTATTTACAGAAGTGTATCAGAAATCCTTTTGGACGAAGAAAATTTCAAGTTTGCAAATGTTATGGTAGAAACACTAAATACCATTCTGTTGACTTCAGCAGAACTTTTTGAGTTACGAATGCAACTGAAAGAACTGAAAACTCGGGTATGTAGTACTTTGATTAGGTTACCAGTATAAAATGCACACTGTTTCTCATGAAATGTATGTTAATTTGTAGGAAAGCTGTTCTTTGTTTTCGTGTTTATATCGCACATGGGCTCACGATCCAGTGGCCACAGTTGCGTTGTGTCTTCTGACCCAAAATTATTCTCACGCATGTGATATTATACGAACTTTGTAAGTACATGTGTTACATAATTTATATTCGTGTTCGATTCGTGTAGTGTGTAAATTGTATGAATTCGTGTTTTAGTGGACAGTTAGAAGTTACAGTTGAGTTTCTAGTAGAAATCGACAAACTCGTGCAATTAATTGAGTCACCAATATTCACATGTAAGCGTTGAATGCCATTATTGCTCATTTAGTAAACAGATGAACCCACACTTTAATTTAGGAATATTGTTAATTTTATTGTTCTGATAGATCTGAGATTAGATTTGCTTGATGGTCACCACAATACAGAACTTGTTCAAGCGTTGTACGGTCTTCTTATGCTGTTACCTCAAAGTGAAGGATTTCATGTACTTCAAAGAAGATTAAATTGTGTTCCCAGCTTTCACCTTCCTCCCGGCAGCAAGTAAGATCCTGAACTTGTATTAGAGTTATGATTACATTATGAGCTGAAATGCATGTAGAAGCAAGGAACTGAAAGTGTAGGAATCGAATGCTCAAAGTAACAGGTGTATCCAATGAATAATGATAATCGAAATTCAGCACTACTTCACATTGCATCTATGGTTCCTAGTTTGACGCATGTGAGGTAGTGAAATCTCTTACATCCGTTATTATGTTACGTCTAGATAGAATTTGAGTTTCTAATCAAATGAGCCATCTCAAGGAATCAAAGAGAAATGAGATGCTCAACTTTTTAGGACATGAGAAATCATGAAGTCACTCATTTGTAACGCTTAAACTTCGCAGTATCGCAATTCATTTTATAGTAGTTTATACTACTTCATACTTCATAACAAGTCCTAATGTAAGTTTTAAGTTATAAGGTGTAGTAATGATAAATGTTAAATCTGTTTAGACTGCATGGTGCACCAAAGTCTGAAGAACGAATCTTCGTGAAGGAAATAGCATTTGATGAACTTCTCACGCATTTCAAAACCGTCCAAAGTCGACATAAACTGTCAAAGCAGTCCAGCAAAACAACGGAACTAATAGAAAGAGGTATGAAAGCAATGGATCTATGAATTTTTAACTAATCGACTAATAGTAAACATTACGTAGTCGTATGCCGATTAATTGGTTAATTCGTGCGCAATCTGTAACTCTTTTATATTTTTGGTCTTAATGTTGGTTTTAAATATTAACTTGAGTACTTCAATCCATTTTGACTTTAGTAATGTAAGTGTAAATACGTACAAACCATTCCATGATTGTGGCATCCTATCTGGCGTATGACAATAATATTATTACTTTTAACTTTGTGATTGGTGGTAGTTATGTGATAGACGATGATAGGTTAATAATAAGTAAGAGTAAGATAGTTTACGTTTCTTGCAATTTCATGAAATAATCCTAATATTTTCCATTAATCATAATCTAATGTCTTAAGTGTACGCAAATTGAGGTTGAATCCGTGCTTAGCTCGAAATGTGTAATGATGAAAATGTATTAAATAAAAGAAAACACTTTATTTCATGAGCGAACATATTGCAATACCACGTTTTTTTCACGTTTTACTTCGTAATTTTTTAAATTAATTTAAAAGATGAAAATTACTGAGCATAATGCATACATATTCTTTGAGTAACGGTTATATTATATCGCGTATCCTTCAGTTCACTCGTCCCGTAATGTATTCATTATGTTCATGACAGTACTTGACTAACTTAAAATCGAGTCACACTATGTAAAAACAAAAGCGAAAGTGGAATGATAAACCTAAGCTACACGTCACGAGCGAAATTAAATGGTTATGAAACTGTAATTGAGTTATGTCACGCCTTGCGTTACAACAAGACGAACTTCAACAATTTAAAAGAAATGAATTACAAAAACAGTAATTCTAAAAAATCTTGAATTATTCATGCACTGCAACTCAACTGCTGGAAATATGTACTTGGATATGGTATTACATACTCCCACTTGATTTTCCTGAGAGATCGGAAGAATCGTTCTTACTAAGACTATTGCGAGTGGAACTAGAATTTGAATCATAACATTGCACCGTATCAGTAGGCGATAGTAAAGATAAAGTGAGTGTTTGGAATTGATTAACAAGCTCTGCATTCTCTTTTAAAATACTCCACACTTCCTCTTGTACACTACTTAACTCCTTCAAACCTCTGTTAAAAGTTTTAACATATTCTCTGCGACTCGAGGAACGGTGACTACTTTTTCTGCTGTTTGGAGGATATCCAGCATCCAAACTTCCTGCATTGCTTCGATCACAGTTATCATTACCATTGGTATTGAGACGCTCTTTGGGGCTAACGTTATTACTCGTAACATTTACATGCCCATGGGTAACTGGTTTAACAGTGGTACTTAAGTTACTTAACTCGGACTGATACATATCCACTGCATCTCTTAACTTTAGCATGAACATTTCTAAGGTTTCCTTAAACTGTGCAGTGTCCTTTGCGAGGATTTCCGTCTGAATAAAGGCAGCTTGAGCAGTTTTGTACCAGTCTGATAGAACTTCAGTCAGTCGAACAATCGTGTGCTGACATTCTTCATTCAGCAATTCTGCCAGACACTTTGATTTTTCTTGCATTTTTATTCTCTCCAAAATGTGGAACTGTTCATCATTGTAAGTCAAGTTTCGGGTTGCACGATCCCTCAAAAGGTGTTGCCAAGAATCACGTAATTTGCTTACGTGGGTTGCAGCCTTAATTGAAGCTCTTGAGATAGTTGAGATGTCTTTGATTTCCTATACACATCATAAAAACATAACATGATCAGTCTCTCTTAGCTCGTCCTCAATCAAGTAATTCTACCATATCATTATTATTATATTAAACTACTAGAAAGTGCAGAGGTACACGGTATTAGTAGATATTATAAATGTTTGTTCAAAGCTAGTGAGATTAATGTTATATCATCAAATGAAATGCATCGTATGATATGAAACTCAAGAATAGGTCAAATGGAAACCTCTAATATGTGTGAATCGATATTATGTTTTTGGCACAGGCTTCCTTACTGCATCACTAAATGACTTCACAGGTGTAATAGGTAGCCATATAAGAAATGTAAAACACACAGCATCATGTAAGTACAGTAAAACAGTACAAATTTTACAAAATGCTGTCGTTTTTGTGTGTGCAGAGATACCGTTAGCCTTAGATTCGAGAAACCATGTCATTCACGACAGTGAAGGCTAATTCACCAATTGAATCCTACAAAAAGCTTATTGTGCTTAATAATAGACAAACTACTGTGAGGCTGTAAGAGAACTTGGTAGACTTACCGCTGTGACTTCCTTCCATTCGGCCGTCAAGACATCATTCTCGACAAATCTGCTGCAAAGCTGCTTAATTGGTTGCTCTAGTGTAAGAAGGTGACCATTTATAGTCCGAAACTCTGCTTGTTGGGAGTCAGCGAGCTGTCCCATCGAATCCGTCTTGCTTAACACGCTCTTGTCCCCATTATTTGGTAATGCTGCTATTAAAGACTGACAGAACTTGTTAAATTTGCTCATCAGTCCTAGTTGCTGCTTGATCGACTGAATCACAGTTTGCACCTGACCACCTTCTTTTGACACAGACTCCAGTTCTAAAACTATGACTTTACTTATTGTATGCACCGCTTGGTTTATTAGACTAACACTGCGACAGATCTTTTCCACTCGTCTTTTGTAAGAGTAACCTACACCACAAATATGTTTAGCTAAACTAGCATCGTTTTCTACATTCACGAGGTTAGGAAACGCTGTGAATTTCGGTAGATCTTTGGTGTCCCATTCCAAAGCGACGTTATTGTTCTCCCTGTGACAAAGGATGAGAGGAGCTTCATCACTTGTTTCGGGAATGCAGGAAGTATTTTTTCGACCATTGTCTAAGGCAACTTCTAAAGTATTGTCTTTGTACAGTAACACTTGATTCTCTGGGGGAATATCAGTCTGTTCCATGATGAGACATTGAAAATTCAACAGTGTTTTGTGTTCCTCTAGATCCACGTAGACTCTTAAAGGCTGAATCTTATTCACAAAGAAGACATGAATTTTTTTACGGCTAAGCACATTTTGGACGGCTGCAAAGAAGCTTTCGAAGCTAAGTCGCTTGCGAGGATCAACCTCCATCAACCCAGCTAGAAGTGGGGTCACAAGGAACTTGAGACCCGCACTCAATTGACAAGTACTTGGCATATCGCGTTTCCATTCGACAGGACCATTTTCCGCAGTTTGACAGCCAGAAATGACCCCAGATTCTTTTTTTGTAGTGATGTAATACATCATTTCCTTATTCTTCCTACCCCCATAGGGTCTAAATGGGAGATTTCCTGTGGCAACGTGGTAAAGCGTAACACCAATAGACCATAGATCTACAGAAGCACCAAAAGTTTTTCCCACAGGTTTGCGTAGCACTGCTCTCTCATAAAGATCCGGATGAAGATATTCTTCTGTGCCATATAAAGACATGAACTCCTGGTCTTCCTCTAGTTCTCTTGCGGCACCAAAATCTGTTAATTTGTAAATTATTCGCCCATCTTCAGCTACGAACTTCATAATATTTCCTGGCTTCAAGTCCCGATGAACGAGATTGTTATCTCTGAGATGCTTCATCCCTGCAGACAGATGTTCTAGCACGAGGAGGAACTCATCTTCCGCTAGTCCGTACATGTTCTCGGGGTCATCCAAAATATTAAAAAGACTCCCCCCTGTGCACAACTCCATTACAATTACTTTTCCTCTACCATCTTGTTCCTCTTCGATGGCCAGCAGCTTCACGATATTCTCATGCTTAACTTTCTTCAATACTTCGAATTCACGGACTTGAACCTCTTGAGGTCTCATATGACTTAGCTGGTTGAATGTCTTGACAGCCACAGGCTCCCCATCGTGTTTGGAAACTCCTTGGAACACAGCTCCAGTGGCTCCCTTTCCCAACACGCTGGTGGTACACCACACGTAGTTGGAAGAGCCTCGTAAGTAAGACATCCTACGGCTCCTCTAAGTCCTTCACAGGAAGGAGCTTATTACAAGAGACGAACGGGTTTCCGGATTACATTGAGTATTATTGAGATGTGTAAATACATTCAGCCAGTCGTCTAGCGGAACCTTTGGGTCGCACCCATCCACCCTCTAGAGCGTTGTTTGTTTAGAGAGAGATTTAAATGTCTAATTGTATTCAACTCCCTTTACAGAGATTTCATCAACACTTGAACACGACAGAGAATGCTACCAACAACACTGCATTAGTAACACACACACATATGACTATTCTACTTTTTCTCATTATTTCTTCACATCAGTGAGTTTCCATTATGTCGCATCCATTGTTATGCGTTCACGTAATTATTTTGGTTTCTACAATCAAGTAGGCCAGTTCTACCAACAGAGAATGAGCATATAAGTATGCACTGAGTTTGTTGGAAAGATTCTGAGTTTTGGATGGTCATTAGCATCGATCTCAAAAAACTTCCCTGTGGATTATCTCATCAGCAAACACGTCGATTGTGCTCGGCTGCTTTCTGGTATGCAGCTGTAGTATATAGCAGCAATACGTGATGTAATGCAATAATAACACACCACTGGTACAAGTGAAGTGTATTGTTGAGGCAATTAGGTTGCCTGTCTGTGGGTGGAAAATAACACAAAGCACAGAGCGTCTCCCAGCCTCGTGAAGTCAACGCTGCTATATTTCTGCCATCATACACTTCTTCGTCACGCTGAAGCTTACTTTCATTTTTGCTGAAAATCAACAAAAAATAAAATATATTTTAGATGTTAGTTGCCCATATAGAGAAATTTTTCTGCTACAATGTGCAATCAAATGTGATGTTCCCAGCAAAAAATGATGCGATTGGTGTTTTATCATTTTTCATGGCTGTCCTACTACCCACAAGTATTTCGTACTAACTACTTATTTCAGTAGTGTGTATTATTCTAATGCTGATGTGTTTTTGATTTCTCAAATTCCAAGTGTCGGTCTTGGTCTCGGTGGTTGCAGTATTTGGCTTAAGTCAACCATCCATGCAATTCTGCAATTATTTTAATGGTCAGCCGATATGTAAGGCGTGCAGGAGAAAAGTAAAAAGTACCTATGTAACTTGTATGTGACTTGTGCTCTGTTATTTAGGAACGCATCATTCATACTTCCCATTGAAAACAAACTATCAATGTTGTTCGTGAGTTTAACATGACTTTCACACAAACAAAAGGAAATTACCGAGATGTTGATGTGCAAAAACATAGCTTAGTGTGGTTAAATATGATGCGGTACATTTCAGCTCAGCCTTCATCAACAACCTGTAGTTGAATTTTTAATTCTTAGTCAGAACAGTTGGAAACTTGAACTTGTGTAAGGTTTTCAACGAACCATGATATAATTATGCTCAACATATAACTACAATCAAATTACAATACCGGCAGTGTATTTAAGACACAGTTCATAAGTACATAGATGAATTAGAAATGTTACAATTTTAAATGGCCACACGCCAAGCATAACCCAGTGCGATGTGCTGACTTATCTCACTCCCATAATTCAAATTGGTAGTAACTGTATTACGTCTATCGTGTTTCCACACACCTGAATAAAATTTACGGCAACTTAACAATTAAATATGAATAAAATACATTATCCTGTTTTAACGTCCGTAACGCCATAAACTGGGAGAGCTATTAACTAGCCACATCTATTAATTTGCAACATATTGTATTTAGAGATAGTGAGCTCTTAAATGGGAATAATTCGAATCATTCATCGAAAAAAACTAAGAGAAACGGATGGTCATGCTGAAAGACGCTTCATGCTACTTTTTACACTTGACGAACTTCTCACCACTTCGCCTCAAATACAAATTTTACGTTAAAGTTGAGCCTACTCTGGTTAGGAATTTATTGTTATCTTCTTATAATTCGTATGGCTCCGTTCACCAAATCGAAATCGAATAGCCTAAATCACAAGCTTGTGTTAAATTAAATACTTACAAAACTCTTCACTATATATACTTAATTTCTTGCGAGATGTGTTAGTTAATTATATCATAATCATAATTGTTGTTCCTTATTGCGCTATTAATGTGTTGTACCAGTGATATTCTCAGAGTATCTGGCTACTCTGCGAGACTAAACCAAACTAGCATCTTCGAATGTAACTCCTAAGTCCTAACTGAAAATATTGATGTAGAAATAGGCAAAATGTGACGTAATTAAGGTGAAGTTAAGTCACAATAGCTGTACGTCTGCGTCTGACGTGTATTAGAATTACAATCGTATACAAGTGTATGACATGACGATTTCGACTTGGCTATGATGACGAGCAAAGACAAATATGAAATAGAAATTTCTCCACATTGTCATGTCATTCACCGAAAACCATTAAAAAAATTAGAAATCTTTATAAAATAGGGAAATGAGGGACAAACTAACTATAATAGTATCTTTGATATAGTGAAGTTGCGAGGATTAGAAGGGTGGAGAATATGGTACAGGAAAAAAGCTCTTTTGCTCATAGTTCTACCCGTAACGGTCCAATTAATATAGGTCGAAGAATCGAAATTGAGGGTGATGATGGGTGATAAACAAGACGAGTCTCGTTCAACAACGTAACAATTGACGCTGCAGTCTGTAATACTTATCTTCAGTTGCTTTACCGTCAACCCGCACCAGCAAGAGGATCTTTTTTGCATTCTATTTTATTTGATTGGATAAATTTAACGAACATTGTGATGCAAGTATGCCATTTCATCTTCATCACGAAAGCAGCACGAGCACACACTATGCATTTGCATTTACTTATTTTATTTATCCAATGAGCTAAAATAATTTTTTTTAATTTTAGGCATAGAATGTAAAGTTCTAGATGAAGGAAGCTATTAATCATTGATACAATAATCATGAATTTATGCATTGATAACTGGTGCCGGTGAAATATTTGTATGCCTACTTCAAAGCAAAGAACCTTAAGAGTTCTACCCTAAAGTACTGAATCTGTTTTTTCACTATCTTCACATTGCAATTTGCAATTTCACATATTGGGATATTGGGAGTATTTAGGACACATAAAAGTATACAACGGAAGATCAATTTATATCCAAAGCGAGCGTGATGATTTGACAATATCACATAACAATGAGAGTAAGGCTTACCCGAAAAATATTCAAGTCATCCGGTATTAATTCATATGGTGAACATTAAGTTACAGGTATTTAAAGTTCACTGAAATACTTGACTTGTATGGAAATGATTTCGCAATTGATTTAACAATATTCACCGTGTTGTTATTGTAAAACCATCGGGCGTTCACGAGTTCACACTTCAAAATAAATGTATTTTTATTTTAAAACCCTTAAAATGTGCACTTTCAATAAAACTTTTATAAAATTCTCGGAATTTTGGTCTACGCTATTTATATTTATTTTATGTTAAAACAAACTTTTTGGTTACTTGACTTTTGGCTTACTTTGGTAGAGAGTATTTTGCAATTTAGTAAAATGCAAAGATGAGTGTGTTTAATACGAAATGTACTATATGAAATGTTTGATGCTAGTAGAATAGAATCAAGTAAATAATGCAATAATGCATTAATTAGTTTATTTCTGACAGTTGTTGTGTGGGTCAGGTGGGGAGATAGACTGGTTCACACACTTCGTACTTGCAGAATTCAGTTCGGTTGGTCTAAGTATTTCTGCATCAGACAGACAGAATGAATGGGGATCTTCTGTGTATCTGTATTCTGTGTATGTACGTACACCTCATGAAATTGCAGTCTGTCAGGGACGAATGCAATTTCTTCCCCTTAAGGTGGATCCCATTAATTCCACCTGTAATATTAAACGCTGTATTGACTAAACATACTGCATAGAAAATACAGAGTTGACTGAAAATCATGCCGCTGTCATAAGTTAATCTTGTGTTCAGATGTTGAATGCGATTTCAAATGAAATCAATTGTATCATAATTCGTAATTGAGCAACGATAAAAACTCTATTTCAAATTCTTTATTGAAGAATACAGCCTACGAAACAGGGCCATGGATCATTATAGTAGTAAAAGATAAGTGAATTCTGTAGATTATTGTCACGTTTCTAAATTGACTAATTCAGAGGAGTACTCTGTAAACTTACATGAAATAGAAACCATGCATATATGCTAATGGTCTTAACCTACAAATTAAAGATAGACAAATTATAAAACTGCAGTGCATCAGTTGAGTCACCTAAGCGTCCGGTGAAAAGCAAAATTACTACTTTTCAGAATTCACAACTTGATCTTCGGAGGTTAGTACATTGTTGAGCTGATCAAATAAATTCTTATTGACCTCAAATCCTTGAATGATACTTTGGTGGACTTGATTTAGTTCCATAAGCTGTTGATTGATACCTACGAGCTTATTTTGGCTTTCCTTGCGACACCGTTTTTGAAGAATTTGAACTTTGCACATTTCTTCAGAAAACATGTTCAGCTTTTGTTTGTACTTGTGAAATGACTCACTAAGCTTCGTTTCTAGATTTTTCACATCATTGCGGATGGTTGCGATGTCATCAATTAAAATTGTTGGATTCTTAAACACAGCTTCTGCAGTTTTAAACCAGTCAGAAAATGCTACAACTATAGCATGGAAAGTGCTTTTGCAGTTACTAGTACTTCTGTTGAAATTCGACATTTTGTTCATTAGCTTGATTCGCTCCATAACTAACCAATCGTTCACATCCCTTGGGATGTGTCTGTTGTCCAGCTGAAATTTTAGCTCGCTGAAGCTCTTGAACGATGTTCTAATTTCATAAACCTTTGCTGAAGATTCAGTGTCAAACTTGTGAAATCTCTCTATTTTCTGCAACAAATAACAAAACAGTATTTAACAAACTTATTTAGGCTGATGATATAACCAAACTTTGATAAATTTACGTTTATTCCTGCTAAGCGATTTCTCCACTCCTCCAACAGCTGATTTTTCTCTACTCTTCTTTCCAATAATTTATCGACAGCAGGCTGTATAGATTCGAGCTTCTTTTGCTGCTCAATGAAGTCCAATTTCACTCCTTCAAAAGTTGATTGCAGGTCATTTAAAATTCCTCTGAGATTTTTGTGATTTCTCACTTTTGAAGGTACCAGTCTCAACACATTTTCGCAAATCTTCTTGACCTCTTGCATCATGTCGAGCTGATTTTTTAAAGACAGCAGTGTAGCTTTTATTAGCTGACTTTCCTTAGATAGACTGATTGATTGAGTTACTATCACTTGGTTTAAGTAAGAAGAGTACAGTTGAATATGCTCAAAACGCCTCTTCAGATCCAATATCAGCCTTCTAAATCCATGGGCAGCAACGCAGTTCAACTTGGCACAACTGAAGTCAGCATCGATGTCGGGAACATTAGGAAAACTTCTCGGTTGCGGCAGGACTATTTCAGCACTGCTTATCTCGCAGTCAGTGGAATCCCACAAAAATATAGGACAATTTTCATGCGTTTCAGGGATGTTGTCATCAATTTGAAGCAGATATTCTCTGTACAGAAGAACTTGATTGTCAACGTTTGTTCCCGTAAGACCTTCTAACAAATTTCGAAGCTCTTGCTGTGAATTTTCAGGTTCTAAGTACACACGCACAGCTTCAAGTTTGTTCACAAAGAAAACGTGAATCTTCTTCTTGGAAAAAATTTTCTGAGCTCTGAGAAAGTACTCAGAGTACGACAGCTTTTTCTCAGGATTTGCCTCCATCAGGCTAGCTAGGAGGGGCCGCATTAGATTCTTTAACGCTGGACTCATGAGGCAAGTCTGAGGCAGCTCAGTTTCTTCTTTTATTGGGCCATCCTTTCTGATTTGAAAAGCAGAAATGACTCCAGAGGTTTTTTCACTGATCACAGAATACATCGTGCCAGGGTTTTTTCCGAAGACTCTGAAAGGCAGCTGTCCAGTAGCCACTTGATACAGTGTTACTCCTATTGACCAGAGGTCTGTGCTTGCTGGAAAATTGTTTTGATCGTAACAATTTGTTCTTAGCATTGCTCTACCGTACAAATACGGGTCAAGATACCTGGAATTCCAGATTAATACATATTATAAACTAGAAAGCGTATGACTTTTCATGCTTTTCATTGATAACACTAATAATCAAATATTTATGTCGTAGCGTACTGTTCAGTTCCTCTGAGAGATTCGAAAGTTTCTCCATCAGCTAATTCTCTGGCAGCGTCAAAATCTGCTAACTTGTAGATGCTGTCTCCATCGTCTCCTTTGTGTCGAAGAATATTTCCAGGCTTCGTATCTCGATGGAGTATGTTGTTTTTTCTCAAATATTCATAGGCGGATGTAAGACCTTCCAACAGTAGTAAGTATTCGTCATCGTCCAATCCATAGGCATTTTCAGGATCAAGCAACATCTTTTCCAAGCTGCCTCCCTTACAGAGCTCCATTATAACAACAGGGGTTCCAACGGGTGTTCCATCTCTCTCTTCTTTCTCGTACGCTACCAACTTGACAATATTCTTATGATCAATTCTACTCAAAATTTCAAACTCCTTGGTTGAGAAATTTGCAGCGTTCTTGAATTTTTTAACAGCCACGTACACCCCGGTCCGTTTACCCACGCCTCGGAAAACTTGACCAAACGATCCTTCTCCAAGCTTATCTGTTTCTCTCCAAATGTAGTTTTTCGTTTCTCGCATGCTTCTCTCCATTTTAAATTGTCAATTGATCTTATAA
>JAQGBV010001544.1:0-15073 GCA_034698685.1 Isotomurus pseudopalustris
CACCACCACCACCGTCACCATCGAATATTGCTTTTTTATTTCCACTGGAAATGTACTTTTTTCATCCAAACTATAACACAGTCAATTATTAAAGGACATTAATAAAAGCTCTTCGGAGTCCAAGGTAGCATCGCATATCGCAGAGTGTTGTTCATTTGAATGAGAAAAAGTAAATCCACACACGTACGTAACACACACACATGTGTTGTGTCCCAATATCTCCAACACAGTTTAAGTCCGTTGAGAAAGTCGATGAATTTTTAACTCCTCCGACTGACTGCCTGTTGCCTGTTGCCTGCTTCACTCTCTCTCTCTCTCTCTCTAATAATAATAAGTGGTGTCAGTCGTCCCAAAGTCTCTTCAATATATCTCTCGTCCATTATTCACCTGAGTTTCGAATTAGATTACCCATCAGATGAAAAACATCGTGACTCCTTCCTCCAATTTAAAAAATTCGCAACTCAGCCCTCTTCGCTCATTTCATATTGATGAAACGCCACCCAGATAATCGCCCATTTGAAGACTCAAAAATCTAACATCGGTGTGAGTAGCACCAGATAATTCATAATTCATAATTCATCCTCGATGCCTCTTAACTCACCACTTTCATCAGTTTCATCAGTTTCAACCCAGAAACTTGTTTCGCCTCCAATTTGCTCCTCTACTCTCTTAGCCTTAGCTTCCTTCCTTCCTCACGGATAAATGGATTTGGCCAACAAAACCGATAACGACGATAATGAAGAGTGTGTAGCGCTGTGTGGTGGAGATAAATGGATCTTCCCACAGACAAGAAGAAGATGATAGGAGAGGAGTATGACTGATTGTATAAGGCTGATGATGATCTGCGTATGCATTTCACTTGAAAAAGGGAAGTTATTGGATTGAACAAGGAAATTAAGGTGGGAGGAGGAGAAGTCAAAAGTAGTGAGGGTAAATAAACCAAGGGGACGCAACCAAGATTGATTATCATCGCACAACAGTCTTCAGTCTCGATCATCATCATCATCATCAACATCAGCATCATCGGCATCGTCGCAACCGAGTTGTCTTCTCCTTTCATCTTAACATGATACCTTAATCTTCAGTCACTTTCTTCACCCGTCGTCTCACCTTATCATCTTATACCTTCTTCTTCCCTGCATCTAATTATTTCCGCTCCACACACACATATTAATTCCTACACTTATTTGTCCACGTGAGACGAACTCACAAAATAAGTGTCCTTCTGTGTGGACTCTATAGAGTGAGTGAGTGTGTGTAATGAAATAGCACTTAAACTATCGAACACATATATCCACCAAGTCTTTGCGTTGCGGAGAGTGACATAAAAAATGCCGAAAGCCAATTCTGGAGTGTCTCAAAGTATGCAAAGTGCCGATGGGGGTGTCAAAAAACTCACGTTCTCCATTGAAATTACCTCACTCTCTGAATGTTGATTGTGCATAGCTTTTATCTCCAAGTGCCTTTCGCATTATTTACTCACAGATTACGTATACCTTGTCTTTTATTGTTAAATACTTCTTAGTAGTCTCATAAACGGGCTCTCAACCTCCACCACAGTCTCATCATGCACTCTCATCATACGCTACTACTACTACTGCGTCTCTCGTAATGTGGTCGAACACATTATTTACACCACTGTCATTAGCTCCACGGTCATTTCTATTTGATTTCTTCTACCTCTACTGTACATCCATACTCCTCAGTCATCACGTCCTCGTCTATTTCTTCTTAAGGAGCAGCAGTCGACTGATGATGAGTGTATCACTTGCCTCGCCATGATTATATACACCAAATATCCATTTGTTTAGAGACCTGATCATCGTCATCCATCAGCCATCACGAGAGAAACAACACAGGCAAGTAGGCATCGGAGATTGAGGAGAGCACCTCCAACTCATCCCGTCCTACATTTATTATCTCTCCCTATTCTCATCTCATGATATTTGATACATGATCATTAAACGTGCGTTTTTCATTGTTTAAATTGCTCGTGATTGTCGATTGTCCTCCGCATACGTGTTCAATGTTCACGTACCAAAATCTCATTTTTTACTTTTACTCCAGTATTCTTTCTTGGCTTTAATAGTGGAAACGTATATCTTCTCCAATCAGTTGCAAATCAATAAAACTCTCCTATATTCCTGTATTTGCAAAATCCCAATTATTCCCATTTTCAGAGCCAATTTGTTCCACAAGGAAAACAATTACCTGTGGTTTGCCGTTTTAATTCTTTCATCAGTGTCAAGGCAGAGTGTGGGCCAATTTAAATTGCGACTAATTCTTCTGGTAAAATTCCTCTTGTTTCGTATTCTTCTGATCTCAAAGCCCTTTTGCGGTTGATTGTTCCTTCAGAATTAAATGAGTTTGTGGTAGACCTTTTCAACACAGCTCCCAATGTTGAATGTATTATGGGATTCCATAATTTTACACAATAACCTTCACAGATTAGGTGTGCATTTTTTTCTCATGAATTTGTACAAATCGCAATTTAGACAAGTATCGTGTGGATTTGAATTTCGAAATTCAAAGTACACATAACAGTTTATTGATTTCCCTGGTTGTCGTTATTGTGGGTAGTAATTATTCAAAACTTGAGACGGCAATTAACAAACTGGGTTATACAGTTTCCTTCTAAAGTATTTATCTAAATTGAGATCTAAATATTTCCCCGAGCTACAAATCGGTTGCTCAACAGTCAACACACAGTCTCTCGCTACATAGCTATGAATTAGTTCATTAAAATATTTGATGAAAACTCCGAGTTAGTCTGTGGGCCACAAAAGCCATCAGTTTAAATTGGAGGATGGAGCCCAATAAGTCTTTCATGGATGTTGTTCACGTCATCAAGTCTGAGTTAAGACCCCCATCGATGCCCTTTTTCAAATCTTAATTGTTTTGGTGAAATCCTCTTAACACCTTTTCTTTCTTCTTACGAAGAACAAGCTTATAGAGGTGCAAGCAGCAACCTGCCCTGCTTTTAAAAAGTGAGGGTCGCTTATTGTTAGTCGCATCGCAGGTAGCACCAGACGGAGAATACACACAACCTCACTTAATTTTTTTCTCCAAAGTGATCTCTGTGCCATTTCACTTATTGACTAATGGTTATTTCTTAAATAAATATTTGCAATATTCACGCCTATCCTTGTGTAGTGTGTGGTGCATTAAATCCACACAGATGACTTGCGACGAGAGACATGTAAATGAGTAAATGGAGAACCTTCTCAGGAGACGAGTTAAAAGACGACGACGATGATCTCATTCGTCGTTCCATCCTACCTCTCACACGTTAAGTAGATCAATAAAATCTGAAAAGGAAAGAGAAGGCGGATCAATGGAGAGTTGATGATTGATTAACTCCTGTTGGATGGTTAATCGGGACGCAATTGCTCCTGGTAATTACGAGGTAGACATGAAGGGAAAGGTGAGATGATCCAAGAACGAACGTGTTAACGTTCCCTGTTTTTTGTCAAGTGGCTATAAGGTTTACTATATATTGTAATAACATCTCGATAATAAATGAGGGAGACGGTAGTCAGTGGCAGTGAGTGAAGGAGAAGAAGAAAGAGTGATACAAAAACTAATTATCAAGTAAGTTCTAACTAGACCGATTACGAGGAACATGAGGACATATAAGGAATCGTAAAGGAAATGTACCCAAGGAAATTGTCCACTTATCTTTCACTCTCTCTCCTCCAGTCAGTCAGTTAAGAAGAAGTCAGCAGTCTGAGATAAAAAAGCGGCTTGGGAAGAAGTCAGCCAGGGCATGTTTTCAGGGCGGCGTGATCTTCTCTCTGAGGACTTGATCATTTCAAGTGATACTGCAAAACTTGCCCATCCATCAAAGCCGTCGCTAACTCCTTTGACAACACTACTAGATTATTTCCTAAGAGATGACGACGATGGCCAACGCAACAAGAAGAAGCAGCAGTAGCCATGTCCACTCAATTCTACAACATGCATCATCACTACTTCTCCATATAATAATATAATACCAGTTTTTTCTCTCACTTTTTACACGACAGGTCTTCTCTCTCTCCCTTTTGATGACCCGATCTCCTGATTGGCACGACATCAAACGAAAAAGTCAAATTTGCCCTGATCTCTCATCCTTCTCTCTCTCTCTCTATTGATTCCGTCTCATCATTTTAACAAGCCGACCACTCCTCACATCAATGCTTGCTCATCTCCACAACTAAACTATTACACGGCCAAAAGAACAACTTCTTTTATTGAGCCCAAACACATCCACAGTATTGCATCTTACATCTCTAATGACTCCCAAACAGAGCTCCTTAAAATAAAACCACACTTACTAATTTATTGGAGACTGACTTAAATTTTATTGTTATTTACTTAAGGCTCCACAAGTATCGCATGTCGTTATTTCGTGTGTGGAGGAATTCACGCATGAATTACTCCATCCTTATTAAATATACACACAGCCTCATCCCAACAAATTATAATTCCACCCCTGGAACTAAACTAACAACTAATATTCATTCTATCCCACACTGATTAATTGCAACCCACCACCGAATAAATGCCAAATTACAGTGAAATCTCGCTCACCCAACTCACCACCACCACAGTCTCTCCCATCCATCCCCGTTAAATTAGAAGAGTGATGAATATTTCAAAAAAAATTGATTGCTCTCGTAAACATAATGCAGTATAGCTTGAACCTTTAAAAAATCAATAAAACTAACAGTAAGACGTGTAAGGTTGGGTTAAGTACAGGTTAAAATTAGGATATGAAGTCTGTGTGTGTGTGTGTGTGTGTGTACAGGTATGGTGTTGGGACTATTACAGAGTCAACAGTGTAATCCATAAATCATTTATGGCCCGACGCAACGAGTTATTTCGACAGAAAATGTCTGTGTTGTGTTTAACTGAAGTCTGCGCTGTCTTGGGAAGCCGAGTGGGAATGATCTTTGTGTGTATTTTAAATGGTAATCCTGATCCTCGTTAATTCTCCTGGGTAGGGCAGGGTTCTCTACGTTCCCAAACTTCTCAAACTTCTCAAACTTCTCAAACTTCCCAAAGTTTTCATCCTCCGGGTTTAAATGAGAACGTGTTCACGATATTGGTTTGAATCATCATTATCATACTTTCCAAGATGAGTTGTACGAGGAATGCAACAAGAAACAAACACACGAGAGAGAGAGACTCATTCATTCTCCCTTGTAACATTGTGGAAGTGGAGAGATCCCTTGACTTGTTGCCTTTCTTTTTTGGAATTACCTACACACACATAATCATAACGAGATGTTTACCAAAATTCTGTAATGAATTAAGAGAGAAGGATAGACTGTCTGACAGCTCACATTCGTGTGGGGCACGCATTGAATTATTCCAGGAATTTTCTCACTCATCTCGGACCACCCTTTACGCCATTCCCGTACCTTCTTAATTGTATTTATTGGTTTTGATCCACTCATCTCATAACTCACCTCTAATTGTCTCCGTCTCAATCACCATAACCCATCTTCACTCAAATTAGCCCTATTAATAGCTTCACATCAAAATTCGCACATTAATCTTTAAACAAAGACCTTTGCTATAAAATATATCCTACATTACATTCATACTTAATACAAACGAACCAAATCAAAATTCACAAAGTTCAAAATGCAAATAAGGAAATCCTCAGAGTCTCTTTACCAAACATTTCATTTGTTACGTATATTACATTAAACACTCTTAATTTTTCTTAAACAAACTGAACGCATTGGACCGTGCAACCTTGTAATTTTATTCCACACTCCGTTTACTTGTAGTCTCGCAACTTCTTCGAGTAGTATAAGAAAAGTCACACTTTTCTACACAAAACAATTTAGCGTAATTTGAACTCATCACACGTCAATTTGCTTCTTTTCTATTCCCTCGCTAATACAAATTACAAATTTCATTTCTTACTTTTGAATTTTGACTTTTGACTTTTGAGAGGCAGATGTGTGCTTTTCTTGTAATTTCCACGTGCACAATTTCCACTCATTCATTCTCTCCCTTTTTCAATAATAACTGGGGAGAATAATTTTTACGGTAAACTCTAAAAAGAACTAAAGAAGTCTACCTCTAAAATATCTAAAAGAAACTCCTGTCCTAATTCCACACTAGTTTAGAAGAGGTATTTTTCATCTATAAAATACGAACTACTATTACAGAGAGACGAAGTACGTGTGGAGGTGGAGGTGAAGGTGGATTTCCACGTAGAAGATTCATCTTTGATTATTGAGTGCGAGATAATCGGAGAAAAATTGGTGCTGACCACAAACAATTCCTATTTAGTTGATTGTCTTTTCATCACGTCTTCCATTTATTCTGTCCACCTGTCCTCACACACTCACACCTACTTCCTCCATCCTTCCTTCCTTCTACCTTTTCTACCCTAACTAACTAACTACCTTCTTGATTACCAATTTCATGTGGGCTCTCTAATCAAACGACATTATACACTCCATTTTACTTAATCTCCCTCCTCCCTGCCTGCCTGTGTACTACACTACCTTCAAATCATTTTCTCTGATTGCTCTGTGGTTCACACTCGGCTCAATCTCATTGCAAATATCACAAACCCACTTTAATCAATCCCACAATTACCACCACCACCACAACCTCCAAGTTAATTCCTCCCAAAGTAAAGTTGACAACGTTAGACAACACACACAACCAAATACCAAATATGCGAGCATCCCAACTTCAAACGCATTCGTGTCAAATCCAAATCTATAATCCTCTCTTGTGGAATTCAACCATACACACAACAGTACACAGTTGCCGATCATGAAAGTGATATCACAAAAAGAGACCCGTTCGATTCTGGCTACTCTGGGAAACATCATTCTCTCCAATGATACATAAATTTAATGTGTTTGTGACGAATGGGCATAATATTATATTATTATTATTATTATCCACCACACAGTCACAGTCTTTCCTCCTTGCCTTCCTACGATTCCTCTGTGACAGTCAGAGGCAAGGAGGTTGACATTTCGAGCGACACTTTTCCACTTCTGTAATGTCACCCGCAGGCTGACATCTAATCCATATGTGCATTATACATCTATTATATGTATTATATCATCCCAAACAACTTTGTCTTATTATCCCAAGTTATTGCAAAACAAAATTGCTCGTACCCCATTGCCCACGACACGAAGACGGAGAGCTCAGTCAGTCAAAAACCATTCCATATCCGTAGTCACAAATCTCAAACATTTATTATTAGGGCTCCAATGTCCCCAAGACACTTCCCACATATTACATGTAAAGTTCCGTTAAGCTCCCCTTCAGCTCCTCGATACTCTAGAGCTCTTATTTCTTATCTCTCCCCACGCTCAACGTTTATCTCAGTTAATATCAACTCAATCCAAAAACCACAAGCTTCTTATAATCATCATAATAAATAACCCATAATAAAATAATAAATATGCTTTATCCCCATTTCATGACAAATTCGCCACAGACACACAAACAGTCACAAAGCCCAAAGCAGCACTGGGAATTTCGGAATTGGAACCAATGGGACTCTTTTTATTTACATGTCTCCTTAAATGTCTGTGTGAGAATTAATTGGCGAGCCTAAACCAAAACCATCTCACACAGAGAGTCCCTTAAGGAATACGAAGAAGAAATGTAAGTATGCATTTAAGAAGGTGTGTAGGTTAATCTTAATATATATGAGAGAGAGGGCATAATTTGCAGAAGGAATGAAATTATGTAAAGTTAGAGGCGGTGAGAGTCCAGAGATGGGCATTTCCTCAGTTTTGGGCCATCGCTCGCGAAGGCGAAGGCTCTCAACCCTTTGCAGCCCTCATTAGCCTTCACTCGCTCACAAATTTTACAGCCCTCACTCGAGCCCTCACTCACTCGTAAATTTTTAAGCCCTCCTTCACAAGCCCTCACTCACTCATCTAACTTCGCAAAAAATACACTAAATTTAAAACGATGTTATCATTGTGCTACAAATCTCAGCTTTATTAAATATCAGCAATCAACAGATTTATGAGTTAGGAAGGTAGAAAAAATTCGTTCCACTGACTAGCAGCGACACACAAAAATAATAAACCTTAACGAAGTTCCTCTGCAGTTAAGGTTAACGCGCATACAAGCTAGCTTGTAAAAAACATTAAATTGATAAAAGTAATCTTATAATTTGCAACTACTCAGTCTACGTTTCTCCTCTCTTGTTAACAAGATTGCTTCTAATGTATTAACCGTAAGCCGGGCCCTTCTGGCACGAGCGATTGATCCAGCAACAGAAAATACACGTTCGACACCTCCAGACGATGCAGGTACAGCTAAAACCCTCCTTGCCAAAGCAGCCAAAGTTGGAAACTTCCGTTGTTTTTGTCTCCAAAATATAAGAGGGTCACAATTAATTGAAACGTAGCTTTCCGATAAGTACATGTCAACTTCCTTCCGCCAACAATCTTTATCAAGTGAACGTGAAGGGCTATCTGAAGCTGAATTCCGAAATATTTCGTCAAAAACACTACTGCCACTGCCACTACTACTGCTAATAGTGCTAATACTAGAGTTATCGGTTCCTTTCGCTTGCTCGTTTTGCTGAGTATTCGGGTTATCTTCAATCACTTCCAGTTCCTGAGACATCAGTTTATCGAGTTCTTCATTCAACAATCCAACAACGAAGTCTTGGTTTGGGACATATCTTTCAAGATTGTAAGGTTCGGGAAGTGGTACTACGCATACAATATAACAACGTTGTATTTTCCAAAAATTGAATATGTTCACTTTAGTAATACAAACTAGTTTGTACGAATGATGTGTGAGGAGACAGTTACCTTCAAACGGCTTTGTTTTGTATCTTGGGTCCAGAATGGTTGCCAAAATAAAACATGTTCTCTCAAAAACTTGCAAAAGTTGCTTTCTAGGTCCTCTTCCAGCATAATTGAATTCTACTCCAGATCCAAACCTTTCCGCAAGTCCCAAACACAGGTTCATTTGAAGCCGTTTCATATCCTCGTTCCGTACATTTAGTTTTGCAATAGCTAAATCAAAAAAATGTGTCATGTAGCACAGACAAACTTGAACATTGTGAACAACCTAATTAGAATGAAGTAAAGTACTTTTGTAAGTCCCAATAATTCCAGGAATTAGTAGGGATGAAGTCACACAATCTCCTTGAAGTTTATCTGTAAATTCTACAAAAGGCTTTAGAAGTGAATGCATTTCTTTCATGTTTTCCACCATTGCTGGAGTGAATACTGGCAGATTTTTTTTGTCCTTCTTCTCAGTCTTAGCCGTAAGTATCACTTCGTTCATAGCATCAGCAAAGCCATCCTATATATGACAGAATATCTTAGTTTTTGCAAGTTACTTATACAAGCTAGCTTGTCATGCATATAGAAGTTATTCCATAGTTTCTAAACTTACAGACAAAAGACGTTCCAATGCAAAAATTGTTGAGTTCCACCGTGTGGTACCCGGTGCAACTACTGAACGTTTAGTCTTGTCAACAAGTTTTCGATGATACCTGGGTGACTGATGAAAAAACCTCACTGTGACCAGTATTGAGTCAACAATTTCTTTGCTCAGCTTATTTTTTGCCACGACGTCTTTCAAGACCAACTGAATGGCATGCGCGTTACATCCTAATCGTTGAAAGGTAGAGCAAGACCAGTCTTTCAAACTATCCACCACATCTTCAATACAATCAGGGTCGTCGACAGCCGAAATTTCGGTAGGTTCTCTTGAGATATTCAAGTTGTTCGATGACTCTGCCTCATTCTCAAGATCTTCTTCATCTTGTTCGGACTCTTCATCAGTCTCATTGTCGAAGCGTTGCTCAGTGTCCTGAACAAAGCCATCCAGATTAAAGGCTTTCACATTTTCAGCAGCATTGTCGGCCATGATGCAACCAATCTTAAGATAAAAATATCCCATTGAGTCACAATTACATTATTTCATAAAATTATCTCTTACAAACTAGTTTGTATAAATTCCAGTACAATATTTGATTACAAATCAAAGAAACTGATTTGTACCTGGGATGGCTTTATTTTCGAATCTCCTGTGAGCAATGTCTTGGTAAATTGCCGCAAATTATGTCCAGTTTTAGTGTACTTGAAATGCTTGAAAGCGATTGTGGGGCATCGAAGTTCCCAATCGTCGTTGATAAAGTGAGTCTTAACCGCAAGAACGCATTTGCTTGAAATAGATGTCCAAATATCCAAAGAGAGATGTAAATTTCCGTCTGAACATTTCGCGATTAAACTTTTTTGGCTGCTTTTAACCTTGAGTTAAAAGTTTAAATCTCAAGTGTCAGCTGACATGTCATCTACAAACTAGTTTGTATACTTTTTTTAATTAAACCACAAATTTTAGGCATTACCTTCAGTGCTTCATCGTGAATTTTTCGAAGAATTGTTCGCCTTGACGGAACGGTCAATCTTGGGTCAAGTGACTTAATCAGGTTTCTGAATCCATCTTTGGTAGGAAGTTCTAGTGGGACACCATCGATTGTTATAAAATCTACAAGACATCTGTTAAATCGGGTTTGAGGAGCATCATCTCGGCTGTATTTGTTTTGAGGGCGTTGATGTGAAGATGGTTTAATGAAATGATTGTCCAGAATACTGCCTGCTGTTAATTCATTTGCTTGCAAATCATCTTTACTGATCTGGTGGACTGTAGCCTGAAAAATTCAACACGTTGGAGAAATTAGTTACAAAAAATATTTGTTTGAAAAAATAATAAACTTTACCAGATGCCTTTCCAAGTTGTGCCATCCCTGATGACGCTGGTACTGAAAGGGTCGGCTTTCATTCCTGACACAACCTTCAATCTTGCATTTAATGGTCTTTTTTGTGGAGTCTATTACGTCAAAGTATGGTTTTAAGTTCGCCCTAAGTTCGAATTGCGCTGGGTTGCCTTTACACTTTGGCATTTCAAATAACAAGCTAGCTTGTTCCGTCGAGGAACAATTAAAGTCATGAGATGAAATGCTTAAATTAATGATATTACACGGGAATTATTGTGTTAGTCAGCTCACTAAGGGGTTTACAATAGCATGATGTTGATGTTTCGATTGAACTCGATCAATTTTAAACTACTGCGGGGAAATAAAATGTTTGGACTTTGGGGTTAGTTGAGTTGAAGTTGCTACAGACTGCCCTCACTCAGCCTTCCTTCAAAAACTGCCTTTAAAACAGCTAGCCTTCATTAACCTTCGCCTACATTAGTAAATGAGCTCAAAATCGCTCACTGAAGGCCCTTCAGCCTTCGCCTTCTGAGTGAAGGCGCCCATCTCTGGGTGAGACTCTCTCTCTCTCTCTCGTTCTATGCAGTGGTAATGGGGTTGTTAAATGTAGTGGAGAAAGAATGTGTGTGTGTGTGTGTGTGTGTGTGTGTGTGTGTGTGTGTGTGTGTGTGTGTGTTGAAGGGTTTAAATAATTTAAAGGGAGGCTTGTTAAGAATAAGAATAAGAATAAGAAGGCCATATTTCATCGAGAGAGCGGAGTCATTCGCAGGAGCGAGGCTGAGAGAAACAAACACTGACTGAATTACAATAATGATATGTGGTTCATTGGATTACCTGGGCATTTTTTGAGACAAAAGGCCGTTTGGAGATGACTAAATGACCCCCCGCAGAGGATAGGCAGCTTACGGCGCCACGACCGACTCCACTCAGCTTAGTCGTCCTCGTCCTCGTCCTCGTCAATCCCTCCATCTCCCGAAGGAACCTCTGACCCCTGCTGACATTTCTGCCTCTCCAGCCCTTCAACCACCCCCACTTCAACCAACCACACTTTAACCCATTCGCCAATTACCCCCCACTCTATCCAAAGTGAAAGCTAACCATTAACGACGGAGGAGATGAACCATAAATATTGTTCACAGGTCATCTCCTCAGGTTCAATAATAAAAGAACAGTTGAAATAAAACTAAAGTAACGATCGCTGCGTCGCCAATTTTTTATCTCGTGGTTGCATATGAGAATTATGAGAAGATTGTGGAAGTGCAGCATTGCTTATTGTTGGGAGCAGGCGTGTTTGTTTCTTTCATTGCTTTCACCTCTCCTCTTCGGTCCTCCGCGATATCTTTAAGTGTATCTGTGATCTGTGTAAATGTAAATGAGGTTGTGTGTGTGTGTAATAAAATAAGTGTCGTAAGAAGGTGTAGTAAGTGTGTACATGTGTTTAGGCAGTGTATATCTTGAGGATAAACGTGTTTCCTTCCATGTTTATGACCTATTGAATCAACCAATTTCCCATTGCTGAGGTGCTCAAAGATGTTGTTATACTTCAGGATGATCCAGGCGCCACATCCATCACCAAGACCACCGAACCACACCTCTTCGACAAACCATTACTTTACAACTCATCTGTCAACAGACTCTCTCTCTCGATCTCTGTAATAGCAATATACCCTCCATCCATCTCTTAAGGACCTGTCATCTCATTACGGGAGTTCCTCTGATAAATGAATTACATCATTCCATATCAAAAGTTCGAAACCCATTTTTAGTTCAGTCCAGCCTTCGCACGATTAGAATGTAAATGACTCCGTGTGTGTGTGTGTTTAGAGAAGTTGGCCTATTTAATTACCATCCTTGCATTTTTTGTATAATTAGCCAATTACACGAAACACCCATTGTGGTTAAGCAGAATGTTGAATGAGCTTGAGAGGTAGAGAGATGGTGGAATCAATCAGAAAGAGATGAGAGACAGATTGGGTGAAGGGCTTAGTATATTATATATATATATATATTATATATATATTGGGAGGAAGTGGTGATGATGGTGGTGGTGGGTTAAGAAGAAGGAATTAAGGGTTACCTCTCTTCACCAGTCTAATAAAGAAGACTCGGGAGGACTGTGTTTATGAGAATGTGTGTTTTTCGAAGGTAATTTCACTGAGGAAAAGTAAATAGTGTCGAGAGAGAGAGAGAGAGAGAGAGACTTGGAAGTTGGAAGTTGTTGGAAGTCTCGTATCGCATAATGGGCAGCCGGAGGCTCGGAACCGTCAGCTGGGATGAATTACTGCTCCATAATGGAGGGCAGTCTACCTGCGGGGCCTTAACAAGCTTCGAAAAACTAACAATCTCGCCCTCGTAAGCGACCTTTTCCATCGTAACTCTTCTTCTTACATCCGATACTCATCTCCGTCCTTATTCCTACCTGCCTCCATCCCTCCACCATCCATCCATCCTTTTACTTTTAACTGCTTTAACTACTACATCACATTAACTACCTTTTTTGCTAAAAATAAAAAAAGATTTACCATCTCTATCTACCGCACATTTCAACACTACTCTCCTTCCTACCTTCATCGTCTCATTGTCCTCCTTCAAATAACAATCCACCGTGTAAAAAGGTAAACGTATCATCTTCTCTCTCCCAACCAAACAATGATCCCTTAATAACAATGTCCATCATGTACCTACACACACACACACACAGCCAACAATAACACTCACTGAGACTAGTATCAACTTTCACATGATGCAACAACACAAACAACAACCGTATCAATTTAGACATTTAAGGAGAAAATCACGGTGATTATGAATGGAGTCCAAAATACACAAACTTCCAATTGTTCCACACACTCTCGATCTCCTCAGTCTTTAACACACACACACACACACATTATCCTTCAACCAAGAATGATTGGTCTTGCACGCTTCGTGTTGCTCGTTTAATGTGTCTAATTCCCAATTATCACCTGTCATTTCCCATCAACTTGCCCCGTAGAATTATTCCTCCAGCCTATCGCCTTCTTCTTCCTTCTCACTTTTTACCTTTTGGGATACAAAAACTTCAACCCAACTTTAATGCAAGTCTTTATACATAAATACACACACACACAGTTTATGAAAGCTTGGTTATTGCAGCTTTAAAGAAGAAATTCTAAGCATACATAATGTAATACACATATGCCTGCGTACTTTATTACTTGAATAATATCTATGAAATTATTATGACTCAAAAAATCCACAGTGCAAGTTACAGAGGAAAAAAATATTAAATAATAAATGACGCGCACGTATGGTGGAGAATGGGGAAGCCAAGGTAGAAAATAAATGCGAATCGACACAAAAGATAAGGAGAGTTTAAAATACACGGAAGAATTATGAAATATTATACACCGTTTAAGGAGTCTCAAATCGCTCTAAACTAAATGGATGGAATGGTGAACAACTGGAGCGATATGAATTCACCTAAAAACAAACACACACACACACACAGGTACAAATACAAATACATTTAAAGCACATTAGAAGTTTAGAAGTTTGTGCAATGGCAAATGTACTAAGTAAATGGCAATAACACAACTCATAATATTTCATCTGGACTTGTAGTGGCATTAGTTAACACAGTGAAAAAGAGTTTCACCAACTTTTCACCCGACTCTCTCCACACAGTCAAAGTACAAAACCAACAAAACAGTCAAAACACACTCACACGCATTTGGTAATCAGAAAACACAAGAGTTACGAGTTGGTATGCAATGTGTGTGTGTGTGTTATCAACCTCGCATGATATATAATTCGGGGAAGTGTTATAATTAGATGAGTTTATTGTGTCGAGTACTATAAATTAAGTTAGGGTTTATATTTCCAGGAAAAAACGGGATGAAATATTTCAATGGGTTCTATAGAGGCAGCAAGCATTTAAGTATTTTTTATTGTGGAACTGTTGTGTGGTTGCTGAAAGAATTTCATGAGGAATTAAACGCAGGATATGCAGCAGCAGTAGTAGGAGACTATACTTAACTATAGGGTTTATAAGTAGCTGAGGGCAGGTGAGTTTTATTCTCATTGCGATCTGCATCTCGTGAGTCTTGAGAGATTGTGGAGAGACTGGATTTCACAGTGTCATAAAGAGGATCGGTTTACTACATTTCCAGTAGGATAATCACTTCCCAAGTTAACAGCCAAGTCAAACAAAATCACAATTACCTACAGTTTAGACGTGAGAGAGAACGCCTTTTGTAATGGAGATCCCACTCCGATAGTCTTGTTATACGATAGCTCGTTTTTATTTATTTATTTTATTTTATTATGACGTGCCTTACTATATACGGCGGAGAGTCTAAGTTTAAG
>JAQGBV010001545.1:0-15072 GCA_034698685.1 Isotomurus pseudopalustris
TAGTTTTATTATAATATTGTTTTTCAAAATAGAAACACTCATTCGTATTTTAAGAAACCTATGCAACTTAATACTTCCAGTCAGGCATCCCTATCTTTACTTTTACTGTTACTACACGCTTACACTCCTGTTCGGTTCTCTGTATTAAAATATTTTCGAAATAAAATTCAATGTAAAGCCTGACTAATTTTGTTCATACCAAAATTCGAAATCTCATTGATTCGAAATCCAACAATAGGTTAGAAATTGAAGACAAAGAAGAAACTGCTTGATGCAGCTTTGGGGCTTCCGTAGACAAAGTGAACAAAGAGGAATGAACTGAGCTTGTCCCTTGTGCGTCTCTTCGTGTCACTCACTCTTCGCCTGACTCTACTCTGGATGGCTTCGCTTCTCTCCTTGCAATGATGCTCAATGTGCTTGACCTCTCAGCCTCAGCAGAATCCTCCTTCATCGCAGCCTGCTGAACTTTCCTCACTTCGCTGTGGAACTTTGTGGCGTCGACAAGTCTGATCCTTCTTCTGCTCCTACTTTCTGTGTCGACTTCGGGTCTACTAACACTTCGACAAGTTCTACGCACTCCGAGACCACAATGTCTTCGTACTTTCTTGACAACGGGACTTCTACCCCTGCAGCTTCTAGCAGATGGACGACAGGGATCTTTGAAACCCCAAATCTTCAGGGAAGACAGCAATTTGGTCTCCTTACAAACAACGATGGGAGTGGTGGTCATGGGTGGGGTGGAAGCAATGGCTACTTCATCCCACAACATCAACAACAACAACAGCAATCTTCATTTCCTTCGGTAAGTTGTATATTTTATTGGAAACATGATAGTTTTGGTTTGGTAAGGGTTTGGAAAATTTGTGTGGTGCGTGCATTTCATTATTAACGCTCTGTGTGACCGTACATTAAAAAAACTTAATTGTGCTCAGGGGAACTTTTCACATTTGACAACTCCAAGTCCAAGTTCGAATTACCCATGGAATGATGCGGGTAGCGCCGGTAGCGGTTCTATTAATCAAGGGAGTGGTAGACGAACTGAGGTTAGTGTGTTTGTTTGTAATGTCTTATTTCATGGAAAGGATTTATCGCTAATTGTCCATTGTGCTTGCGTGGTTTTTAGGATATGACCAATTCATGCCAGTTTTGGCCGGTTTCGTCGCCTCAGAAAGAGCAAAGTTCGGATGTTCCAACGGATGATGAAATGACCATTGGGTATGACGAGGAAGGCAACAAAATATTTTTACCTCCGCCACCACCGGGTTTCGGATCACCAGTCTTCCCGAATTCGCCTTCTTCATCGGTCATTACTAATGAAATGCTGAAGCAATTGGAAGAACGTCTTTTAGCTATGGTTGAGGACACGCCCGAAAAGACCAATGCAAGGGTGGCCCAGAGATCTCCTTTACACAGGTCATCTGTAGCCTCACCGAGAGTGACGGCGACTCCAACTTACGTGGGAACTGATCCTATTACAGTGGCAGGATTCTTGGATTGTATTTTATTCACGCTGCAAAATCGTTTGTCGTCAACATTCAATCAATCGGGTTATGGACGAAGTGAAGGTGCGTCTTCCTCTGGAGGTGCAGTGGGACAATATGCGAACATTGCTAACCCTGTAGGCTCATTTACCGAATGCTTCAAGAGGGACACTAAGGATCAATACGCATTGTGTCTTGGAAAGGTGATGAACGGAGAAGAAATGACTACGTTACTTGGAGCCATGAACTATGCTTACTTCGGACCGCATCAAATCAGTAATGGCCTTTCAGCTGTTTTGCCTGGACATTCTTTGTACTTCTGGTCGCAAGTTAGCTACGGATTTCTAGAGGCTATGATTTCGATGAGTCCCGAGTTCTTTTATTCAATTCCTTGGAAGGAATATGCATGCAACCCGGAGTTTTCTAATGGTGAAGATCCCTGACTTTATTAAGAACTAAGATTAACAACTTAACCAACCAAACGTTTCAGTAAATATGAATTTTTTAAATTTTAAATTCTAGAATCGTACAAAAAGTTGTCTATCCTTGCTGCTGAAAAGAGAAACTTGCAGTCACCCAAACGAGGATCTCGCGATGCCAATATGGACGAAGTTTCTGACACTTCTCCTTTTAAGCGTTTTAAGAGTCCTAGTTCGCCCTTGAGTCCTCCTGCTCGCGTTCGTGTGTATGACCCTGTTCATAACGCATATGTGTAAGTATAATCGTGAAGGATAATTGATAGTACAAGATCAGATTAACTTAATTTGCCCTAATATGATAGGTATGAATGCGTGTTCTGCAAGGGAAATGATCAACCGGAGCGAATGTACAAGTCACATCCAATTCGAGTCGGCGATACAGTTATCTGTCCCTTGCTCAGAAAACACAAGTGCCGATTATGTGGCGCTACAGAAGACAATGCACACACTATCAAATACTGCCCTGAAAATTCGAAAGGATTTTTTGCTAGTCACCCTAGTGTCGCTAATCGAGGCCAGGCTGAAGGAATGATGCTCAACAATACCACCGGAGCTCAAGACGAAAATACTGAGTTTTGTTTTGAAAGTGGCACCAATGCTTTTGGAAGTAGGCAGCTAACTCCTACACGCAATGCTTGGTCAAAACCTTCTGGACCTGGAGGCGAAAACGCTCAATTTTGTTTTGATAGTGGCAGCAACGCTTCTGGGAGTAGACAGCTAACTCCCACACACGCTGCTTGGACAAAATCTATTTTTAGACAAAGCAAGCCTCCAGTGGTGAGGAAACTTAATTTTGATATCCCAAGCGACACTGAACTTTCCACTAGGCGAAATTCTCAAAATAATTATTAGTTATTAAAAATGAGTTATGACAGGTAGCCAAGACTTACGAAAACATGAATTCGGCACGTAAACGAGCAAACAATCTAAACTTAAACATTACTTAATAGTATTACTTAAATAGCATTAGACGAATAAGATATTAACTATGCCGTTCTTTTTAACTTTTTTATTTCTCAACTTAAATCTTTTAACTGTGAGTTCAAGTACTGTACGAACATTATTCCTGGTTCCCCTGTCACGCTAGAAGTTCTTGTCAAGTTCATAAACTGTCGTTTAAGTTTCGTAAGCTGTGTCAAATTAGCAGGTCTGTCGAGATGTATTTTTGCTGTTGAATGTGGAACAGTAATATCTTCTAGTTCTAGTTCATCAGTTTTTCCTTGCTCTGATAAAATTACCTGTAAATAAAATTCAAGAGTAAGAATTTTGTATCGATAACATAATTGAGTCTATAATCTCTACAACATATAGGATACAGATCATAATCACGTATTAGATTCCTAGAGTTAATAATTAAATCATTTGATCAGTTTTAAGCTACCCTCACTATTGAAATCTAATATGGTTTTTGATAATAAACTAAAAATGAATTGCAATTAACATACTTGAATAATATCTGATGTTACTTTTTCCAAAGTCTGCATGAAGTTTGCCTCAGAAACTGGCCTCTACAAAAATATTGTTTAAGAGAATTTCATGACACATCATCATACATCAACCAGAAATGACGTTACGGAAAAAATCTTACATTCTGCGTAGACAGATTTTGTTTCGGAGGCTTATTAAAAAACAGAGAATGGTAAATTCCTAATAAGTCCAAGTCTTCTCCTGCCAGCACCGAAAAAAAAGGACTGTCCCACCTATTCTGGGGGTCCGGCTGTTCATATCTCTGAACCAGATGGTCGAAAACCTCCCTGAATAAACATTAAAACATTAATTCAGCATTTCTTTACATCACAACTTACGAATGTCACAAGAACCTCTTGTACTGCTCATTCTCTGGCCGTTCTTCATTCCATATCCAAGCTTGTTCTTGAGATACGTCACACTGAACAGTCACTTGACGTGTAGGTACAGCTTTCGACATGCAGAATATTTCATATCGATATCCTGGGATGAGACAAGTAAAATTAACGTTGCTTCAGTCTTTACTTTGTATTTGAAGTTATTAAAAATAAGATTACCACGCGTTAGCTCTTATCGCAGTACCTTTTATGTAATTCAATGCATCCACAATCACAACATTGTTCTTCGACAACAACCGCTGGGACTCGGACTTCACTTTGGCTCTCAACTCCTTCTCCTGCCTTGAATCTGTGCGTGAAAATACCAACATTTTGCATTTTTTAAAATACCTTCTGCAATAAGATGTTTATGTTTCAAATATTCGAAACTTACCGTCCAGAACATCATTCTTCTCTCCCCTCAACAGTTCCTCTTCTCTCACCACGTGGACTTCTTTCCCATGTTCATCTTTAAGAAATGCTGCAAGTTTCAAGGCCCAAGTAGTCTTTCCACTTGAAGGGAATCCAGTTATCACCACCAGAGGCATTTTACGAATTAAAAACAATCACTGTTTTGATTTTAAAACTATCTGTCTTATTGTTAGTTTGTTTACATTCGGAAGACCATGAGGAGTTGGACATCGAGTAAACAACCCGCCCTTCCCCGGGTGAGAAATGTAAATAAACCCAAAGAGAGCGAACATTACACAAAAATGGACAGCTTGGCGAAGGCTGGATCTTTGTTTCATAAAATTCTGCTGGCATCGCCGCCAGGAAGGACCACGAAGAAGATCCCTCCACTTTATTCTTTATTCTTGAAACTCTTGGACCCGTCAGTCTATTCCAGATTACTTAAGTCTTCCAGTCCTGGTCCATCACTGCGTCCGTTCAGTACCTTAAACTTCTTGGAACCTTTTGCCTTCACTTCAACCACAAATTCAACAATGGTCAACTCTCCAGTAAAGTCTCCGGCGAAGCGACTTATGTCGTCGCCAGCAAAGAACGATTCTCCCCTAAAGAGGTTGCAGCTGAATGGCCAAGAGTCACCAATTAAGGATAGTCGACGAGATGAAGAGCAGTCGCCGTCTCTTTACTTCGTCAAGTTAAGCGATAAAGCTCATGCACCTACCAAAGGATCGAAATTGGCTGCCGGTTATGATCTCAAAAGGTTTTGAATTAACAGTATAATGGCATCTGAGTAAGATGATAATTGAGAATTGTTAATTTTACTGGCCGATTTTGATTCTTTCAGCGCTTGCGAATGCGTCGTACCTGCTAGAGGCTCTTGTCTGGTTAAAACTGATATTAAAATTAAACTGCCTGTAGGAACTTATGGAAGAGTTGCCCCCAGATCTGGACTAGCTTTGAAAAATAAAATTGATGTTGGAGGTGAGACATCGACATAATTCGATTGGACAGTACTTTAAGGATTTACAGTAATTTGTATACTCATATTGATAATGAAATCGTAGCTGGAGTGATTGATGAAGATTACCGTGGGCCCGTCGGAGTCATTCTGTTCAATCACGGAGATCAAGAATTTAAGGTCAATGAAGGCGATCGGATTGCCCAATTGATCTGTGAGAAGATTTCGTATCCGGAAATTGTGGAAGTCAAGGTACGGTGGGCGGTTTTAATTTTGTAACTAGTTCTGGACCATAAGGACCCGTTCTACTGTTAAATCGCTTTTTGGTTTTAACAGGACTTAGATGACACTGATAGAGGTGCTGGTGGATTCGGATCAACAGGAGTTGCAAATGAAAGGGCAAAGATGGACACGTCTGTTTGAATTCAAGTAGTTTAATATTTAATATTCGTGTTTCTGATGAGTTATTTAATGACAATTTAGACATATATTTAAACATTGAAGTACAATATTTCTTCCGATTTCACATCATTAAATAAAGATTGCTCGAATGAGATTCTAACTCATAACATATCTTTTAATTTGAGTTTCAATCAAATCACCAAAATAATCAACAGATTGAATGTCTTAGAACCTATAGATGGATAACATGATCACTTGAATCTCCAAGCAATAGAACCCGTACCTGTGCAATGCGAAGTCAGTAACTGGTAAATCTAAGCCAGTTGTGCGGCAATTGTTTTGCATAGCGTAGAAATATCGTTGCATAGTTAGTATAAGATAGTTAAAGTGCTCGCGCTAAAAGATGTGCAAGTATGTGTAGTTAGTTTTGCAATTTTTGGTGTTGCATCAGTAGTAAGCGGACGTGTGTCCCAAACATTAAACGAGATTGAGATTAGTTATCACAGAGTTATCTTCTGGATTCATGCTGAGCACTGTAAGGATTAGGATTCGTCATTCTTCGTTTGATAGTTTCTTGTGTGATATCGGAAATATTGTTATACCTTTTCTGTCTATTTTTATAAAGTTTTAAGATTGAAGTTACGGAAAAAGAAAAGGAGAGCTCAGATCGTTTCTTCTTACGAGAAAAGAAATTGTGTCAGTTAACAGTCAGTCGAAGATTACGGTTCGACTTTTTCCGATAAGAGAACTTCTTTATGATAAAATGTTAGAACACAAAGACATGAGCACTTTAGCAGCATTGCATTTGTAATCTATACACAGTCTATCACGCGCAAAGCTGTTTGTTACTCTGAAATTCGATTTAGCTTCTTTCTTTCTATATGATTGATGATTCTAAGTCTTCTGATTTGGCTATTTGATTTGATTTTTGATTTCTATCACATTTCTACCCGTGAACTATTGTAAATGAACCCTTTTTACGTTCAATCGAAAGTATCATAATTTCTACCAACATTGAAGTAGATTCACTATATTATATTAGCCCTAACAAAAGTTATATCTAGAATGATGTCCTATAGACAAATAGACGTTCTACATCATATATCTTTTAGTTGCATAGTTAGACCTTGACTTACAATTAGTCGCATGCATTCACAGTATAATATTACATGTTATTGGCGTTCTCCAGCACAACCTCTACATAATGCCGACACAATGGTCGATCTATTTTTTTCATCATCACTATCGATCACATCTTCATCGTTTGTGCTTCAAAATATTTCACAGACTACAGTATACATAAATGATATTTTCGTCAACTACAAAATAGTGACTACAGTCTATATAGAATTTCCCTCAAAAAGAAACTTAAGCTACAAATTCAATAAAACTTCTCTAATGCAGAGTTTTCCATTATTGCATCCGATATTCACATGGATTTCCAAGTAGTCAGCCGTCACTTTACATTTTCGCAAGAGAGTTAGAGACAAGCCCAGTGAAGGGTGAAGGTTCCTTGACAAGATGTCTTATATCAGCGAATTTAGGATTGTCTTTGTCCCCAAGTATCTTAAAGATGACAGTTTCACTTGTAGTCACAAAGCATCCGATTTGTCTCAGCCTCTGTAAAATCAACCAGAGATTCGTATTATTCGGGAGTACGTCTACTCAAGTATGAAATCCAAGTGATTGAATGGATGATACAAGTTATAATGGAACTTTATCCTTTCTCCCTGTGTTGCACTTGACAGTATTCTTTAAGATTTCTCGCAAGACAATCGTCGATTTCTCTCACGACAAATCTTCCGCGACTTACATCTAAGCAAAGTAGGCGATCCGCATTATTCCTTGAAGTGCATGCATCCGCAATGATGTGGACTTTCAAATTTCGAGATAGAAGTTCGATGGCTGTTTGTTCAACGCAGATGTGTGTCTGTAAATCACATCAAAGTCGAGTATTAGTGGACTATTATCTTCCCTGAACTGCACCATATATTACAAACATATTATGAGCATGACACTCCCAATAGAATACTATATTCTTATGAATATTGAAAGTTTCGAAATAAGATTATCGGGGCATATTCGGTGAATAAAAATGTAGTGAATGATATCAATCCCGAACTCAATAATTCAATAACCATCTAAGCTATATACCCTTGCAAGTCCATAAAAGTAATACTGAGTATTACTCTAATATGATAAGGTTTTATGACCCCTTTTCAAGATAAGTCCATTTTCACTTTGTAAAGGTGCCGATTTTTATTTTGCTGGGGGCAATTTAGTGGTAAAATGCTTTAAAAACTAGTGGCGATGGGATCCATGCAGGAATCGTTCAAGTAATGGGACTCTTAACTGCATGCACAATGTACATGGGAGACGCTGCCTACACGCCGCACCAACGACGCTGCAATAAAGTTTAAAGGTTTATGTGTCATAAATTAAAACCAATATCTATTCCACTAGCTTGGGTGACAAGAAGACCAACATAACTTCCATTCTTCCGTAATAATACTTTATCTGCATTGCATCCATCCAGGCGGGGAGAAAGAAGGACAGTCAACAGTAAAATGTGAAATACCGATTATGGCATCGCTTGACTTGGCTACTAGAAACTAGAGTATGAACATCAAGTCTGTGTAGTGTGTAGTCGATGTGCAGCTTTCTTGCTTGCTCTTTCTGCATGCACCAAAAACACCAATGAAATCTTCACAAACATCATTATGGATTCTACAAAAAGACGACGACAGAATCCTTCGACTAAACAGCTTTCAACAAACTACACTTTTACTCGTAGGACATATCATTAGTATTTTAGTATATTGTTACTCGTTCTACTGCCCCAGTTTTTTGTGCATTCGTGTCTCAACGCAAATATTTTACATCGTTTTTAGAACCTCCTTTATTTTCTTCTCACTGCATGAGCCATAAATTAACTATCTTCCGCGTTTTTGCATTCCTTGTAATCTGTCTTAGCTCTGGATATTCGTTCAGCAGTTTCTTCTCGCTTTAGCTGAAACCTCACTCGAGATCAAAATGGGGAAAGCTTTCTGTATCCAAAAACCCCTCAATTCTGAGCTATATTGAGTAAAATGACTTTCAACCTACCTAGCACACATTTTGAAACACAAAATCACAAAATACTTCTGAATCAAGCATTTAGCTTTATAGTAAACACAACTGTTCTTGGCAAACTAGTAAATATATCCCAAATCTTTATGGCATCACCACGCAATGCCACGCATTAATTACAACCCCAAAGCTATTTATGCTGTAAAACTTGTAACTGACACTCACATAATATAGGTTGATTCATCAACATCAATTCTAATTTCAAGAACGAACAAATGAAGCAGAAAAAGGTGTGGTGTTTCTTGTTTCCCTGTCCAAGTTGTAAAATATATAAACTACCTGAAAGGAAATGGGTGTTCACTTTTAGTCGTAAAGTAGTGCAAATGCATATCACGTAAAAGCACATAAGCGATTACTCGAGTTATCTGGAAGCAGACAGGCAGGTAGGGCTTGATGAAGCTCTGTGTGTGCAATATCCTCTTGCGAATGATTGGCACAGACCATTATTCATTAGAGTCATTTTTTCATTCTACCTGGATTTATGTGCTTGTGGTTTACGCTATGATGTATTATTATTCCTCCTGTTTAACTAATTAAACCTACTCCCAATTCGTGTGCGAACACCATACACAACATTAGTCAACCCTTCACCGCGGAGTTATTACGGTGATAATAATGAATGAGATGCGTCTTGGGGAAAGTAGACTATCTGCTGTATTCAGTTCACAAAATGCGCGGATGAGACTAGAATCACTAGAATGACAAGACCTCACCACCTTCACTTATTTTACCCAACCAATGACGGTCTTCAGGGAAAATGAGCTCTAGGAAAGATGCAATTGACGGCGAGTGAGTGAAAAGGTGTCAGAAGTCGTAGTTGTGGATGAAGCAGGTGAAAGTCAACCGCAAACAAGGTCGACCTTCCTGAAAACCCTTTTGGAATTATCAAGCGCACAAGAGAGAAATAGACAGCATAAAAGTAAGTGGGGAGCTGTGAACATTCACTGGGATAAATCTCACGGTTTACGTGCCTAATACGATGAGCAGACATGACTCGTATTAGAATTTCAAATATTATTCAATCCTCACCAGGAAGCAGATCCAACTAAGCTCAAAAAAGAATATATGACGGAATTTCTGGATGGTAAATCTCACATGATGGACCTTTCATAATACCTTGCATCACCCGATGCGTACACAAGGCAATAACATGAACTCAACGAGCACTTTCATTATATAACGCGTAATTTATAAGAAAGGCACAGACACAGTAGTAGATATGCCGATATTTCATTCATTTTAGATAAGGAAGAGATACACAAGGGGAATAAAGTGACAAGAGGCCAATGTAAATATAGTATGTAAAGTTCACCTCCCGGATGGAATGCTTACTTACCTCGATCCCAAATAGCACGACACTTTCCAAGATTCCATCACAAAGTGAGTGTAAAAGCCTTTCAACTTCGGGCACGATCATGCTAAACCGAGTCTTCGGAATTACAACAAGGGCTTTGCTGATGTCAATGTCGGGCACTGTCTTCCCCAACCCTCGAGGATATTGCTCTGTCACCACCAAAGGAATTCCTATCACCTTTGATACATCCACCTGTCAAAAAAATCTTCAGATGTACTTTCATGTTTTATACAACCTTGTGATTTTCTAGAATATTTTTTATCTCTCTTGAATGTTCTTCCACAATGCGAGTAATGCGAGTATGAATTAATCATGTCTATATTATATTAAAATAAATCAAGATATGGATTGGAAGCATTTGCTAATAATCACAGAATTTGGACAGTTCATGTAGTTCAAAATCATTTTAGAGCATCTGTAGCATAAAATTCAAAATTATGCGATGCTCTTTACTTATAGAATGTTATGTAAACTTTATTTACCTCCTTTTGGCTAAAATCTGCATAATAATTTGGTTTGGGACTGCGAGTCTCATTACTCGTTTGTATCTCTCCCTTTCAGAAGAACAAACAATAGAAAACTCGCTGAGTCAGAGTTACATACGCAAATTTTATACGGACATCCTCCAATTCATGAAGATAGTTAGATTATACACTAGGCTAATGTTATTCCACAAACAATGAAATTATGCAGCGCAACCAAACCAAACGGTCCCAAAAAAGTGGAAATTTTGCAAGACTTGTTTCGCCAAATCAAATGTCATGATTGTATACCACATGAAAGCATTTTGCTGTTTTCGTGCTGTATAGCAATGTAGTCTTTCATTGGGATGGAAGTTATATTACCCTACATACTCTGCTAGAAAGGATTCGAAATTAACTACACCCTATACGGATGTTTATTTATTTTTCCTATTGAGGGTATCGATTTTGCCCATTTTATTTAGTCAGTCTGGTCATGTTAAATCTCAGATCTCGTGTACGTACAAAGCACAAGAGGATGTCAAACAAAGTGGATCTACAGATGGAAAGTATTTTTTACAAAATGCTCGTTCTTCCACTTTCTGTGTAACAACATTCGTGCTTATTCAACTGGCAAATGATTATTGCTCCTTCCAGAAGAACACTTAGCCTGTGAAATGAAGTCAATCCAATTAGGCGCACCGAATGTCGATTGCTTTGAGATGTACTGGAAACTACTTTTACATTTTATAAATCACTAGGGAATGTAGGACACGACATGAGAGTCAAAGACAAAGCAAACTAATATTATCATGTAAAGTAAAACCATACGCCATGAATTAACTCCGATTGTCGTGAAAATGTCGTCTAGTACTTGCACATGCCACGTGTAATGTATAACACTCCTAAAACAATATGAATTTTTGTTGCCTTATTTAATTCAAGTGATTCATACTCTATATATATTTTAATAAACCTCGAAATTCTTTGAACTACTTTTTCATTACTGTTACTACACACCGTCTACTATCACTGCTATACACATTTCCACCTACAACAATTACTGCGGCAGGAACTTCTTCTAACCTACATACTACATGTATCCTTTCTAAAAAAGACACCACTACGTTGACGGGACCTTCGGGAGACAAAGTCACAGTCAAATCCATTAAAATTTGTAAACGAATTGCTTCATTTCCTTCTACAAGCCACTTTAGAAGTTGCAGTTAAGGTTAGTAGAACTGGAAGTGGCGTGTTACTAAAAGAGTCCAATGCGCAGATATTTCTACACACGAAACAGCAGTTGGTTTTTTGGAGAGTGAAGACATTGGTGTACGCGAGACATTCAGAACCCAGCCTAATTGCATTATTAAGCTTTCTGCATCAATTCAAACCTTCTTACCCAGACAGCAGTAATTTTGTTCAGACATAAGTTAATTTGATCTCTTAAAAAATTTCATTCTCTTTATGTCTTATTTCGAGTCTATCTCATATGGCACTGAAATAAATGAATCTTTCAGTACTTCAGGCTAGAATAAATCTTCACGGGGTACGTTGAGAGTTTAACATGTACACTTATAAGCGTCGTTTCCCTATTACTTAAGTTTATGTACTCTCACTCGAGAGTTACAAAGGAAAAACACATCAAACACAAGATTCTTATTCTTCCGGCAAAGTGAAAGTAGGTTCCTGCTATTATTGTAATCCATGCTACTGCTACTGCCTACCACTTAGGGTGTATCAACTCTCATTATTCGCTTAAACTACATTCACTAAAATGTATGCAGACAAATTGTTCTTTTGCCAAGTGGTCGAAAGCTTAACTAAAATGCTAAATGTTTGGATCAGCACTATTTCCATTTGTGTACGTGCTCCTGGTCCTTACCCACACCCAAGTACGTACATTCTACATTTCCGAGTCGCACAGTTACACAATGAAATTCCATTACGTTTCAATTCTGTATTTGTTTTCTCATGCTCAGAATGCCCAAGTAAGTACACCAACGAGTTTTGCACAAAAAATGGAGTCCTTCAAGTCGAGGAGATGAAGATTGTTTACATTTCCCCTTTCATTTTTTACTTTCCTCAGGGAATTCGTAAATTGTCCTTCGTCCAAGTTTCAATGTGTGCTCTCTTATTCAATTTCGAAACTTCTTACAGAATTCCTAAGTTTGATATAAAGACACTTGCATGAAGCATTCTTAGTGAAGATCTACAAGTTATCTTCTTGACTGTCTATGATGTCTCACGCTTAGTTATCTCATTTGCGAAAAGTCAATACAAAAAGAAGACTGAACATTGAATGACAATCGAAACTGAGACTATTTACTTGTATTGCTACTGCTACTACATCGCAAGTATTATACTTACAAGATGTATACCTAAATAATATGGTGAATGAAGAAATGTTTTATTTTATTTTTTACAGCTGCTACAATTTCTTAAGAAATTATAGTGTCAGATTGTTTGAACAGAGATGCACAAAGCTGTTAGAGAAAATAAAGTACAAGCTGCAAAAGAAAGCAACACAGAGTACACAACACAGCCAGTAGCCAACTCGACAACTTATTGTGACCGCATTTTCTGCATCTGCCAGCAAATTACTTAAAACTCTAATCAGTTGCTCTATTGTTAAATGTACTCGAATCTTTTCTGTCCTCAAGATGAAAGCATTAATAGAGCACGATTGAACGAATGCTATCATTTCCCCTATTTGCTACACAAACTTTTTGATGCTGTTGGTGTGCTGGTGTGTTCACTCACCTAATTGAGTGAAGTTCACTATCGCCAACTACATCCACTTCTGAGCCTATTTCTAAGGATTGTAGGAGAGATCAAAACTACTCAGCCGTTGTAATTACTATTGGAACAACCGAACGAAACGGAAACTTCGTCCTGGCAAGCAATTGTTCTACTGTCTAGGAGTTTTACTGGACCCTTCCTATCGTAATATGAGGTCGCAAGTCGCAATCCAATCTCCAGTGTGTGTGGTTGGTTTATTCCTCCCCATTTGATGATGCATAGCAAGATGTAGGTCACACTGAGACTCTATCTACGTACAATCCCAACTACTACTGACTCTTTATCGGCAGTTCTATCGCTAGTTTAAACGAATACGAAATACTCTATAAGAAACTGCTGACCAGAAAGATTTGTTTTTAAAACCCATTAGGTTACATGGGTACCAGGATTCCGAGAAGAAGAAATATTCTACACAATTTGCAAGCAGCTCCATTCTTTGCATGGGAAGACCTGCACACAACCCCATGTCATCCACCGTCAACATGGTTCTGGTATTAACTAGAAAGAGACTGGAAAGATAAAATATGTACGTAAAGTTCCGGTTGGTCAGCAAGTCAGAAATCACTAGTATGTGTATCTGCCGCTGACAATTCCAGAAAATGATCGTGAGACTGGAAAATAACGAATTGCTTCGGGGACTTTCTGTCGCACACAAACAAATATTTATTGCTTTATATGGCTCTCATACAATAATACAGTGGAGAAAGAAAACTTTCTCCTGTGATTCTCAACATGATATCATATCGAGTTTAGCGTTTAGTTAGGTACAAGCTGATACATTTTTTCATGCGTAGCAATTTTAAAGGGGGCCTTTACCTTGTAGCTTGTACAAAAATACAAGCCGCAAGGTAAATCAACTGCATTGACAACCTTCACATTTTCCAGTTCATATTGATTTGATTGGATATTTTGGTCGGGAAATTCAAGTTGAAAGGATGCGGACTTTCACCAACAGCTCTTTGCCAATTATTATATAAGTAATTTATGCACGCGCGAGTCATCATTTTATTTTCAGTAGTTTCAGCTCTGTTGCCTGCATGCATACCCTCTGAATCTAACCCCAAGAAGATGCATTTCGAATATTTCACCTTGGACAAGTTGAAGGAAGTTAAGGACAGACGAGAGTAAAATGATGCTCGTAAAGCTCCAGGATGTTTGCATTGCTCCTTTCTGCTTTCTACCGATGCCAAGATTCCGGGAACAAAAGACTTTCGAGGGTGTATGCATCACAGTTGGGGCTGCTGGTTGCTCTGTGTGATCTCAATTGTCTGCTTGCTTACTACTTATCCCCACAGAAAGCTCTTTCTTCCAGGCCATTCATCCACTTAAGATTCGACACTACTTACACCCAAGTTCTTCTTCAACTTTGAAGAGACTTTTTACCACAGATTTTTTGCACAAAAAGAAGATGAAGAAACCATAAAAATGGTCAAATACTAGAAAGTGGTGAAATTCTGCTCCTTACATATTCAAAGGTCTTTTCGGCTTTCCCCATACAGAAATCTCGACACACACACTCTGAACGATTGCACCAAAACATAAAAGTATAAGAGTAATACAAAAAGGGAGAAAGTTGAGAAATTTGGCTCGCCCACACAGAAATATAATCCTTGATAAAGCATAGGAGGAACAAAGAACCCGTTTCCATTAGCTCTGGGCATTTGGGCCTAACTTTACACACCGATTTTTGACATGAGGCAATTGTGACGATAAGATGATTTTTGGAGACATGATGCGGACATCCTTAATCTCTA